>PVJH01009383.1:0-79693 GCA_004026705.1 Nesogale talazaci | reverse complement strand
CGTCCCTCCCCCCCCTTCACTCTCACTTTCATTCATAATTTCCTATGATGCACCTCAAACAACTTCCTGGAAGGGGATCCCGGCTAAATATAGCTGTTTCTGTCTTACAACACAGGCTCCGGTATATAAATCAGACAAATTCCCCGTTTGACCATGAACCTCTGAAAGGGGCCGGCGTCCCAGGGCTTCTCCAAGTGCCTCTGCAGCCCCGCTCAGAATGAAGGCCCTGGCGGCAGGTAAACCCCGCGCCCGCCCGCCCGCCCGCCCGCCGGGCACCCACTCACCGCACGGCCGCCCTTCGCGGCGCGGAGCCGCCCTGCCCCGCGCCGGGGAAGCCGCTGCCCGGGCGAGCCGGCACATGGTTGGCCGCCCGAGCAGCCTCCCCGCGCCGGCCGCTCCCGGAGCTCCTCTCTCGGCTTTCGCTCCAAGTCACCCTCCCTCCCTCTCTCTCTCTCTCCTCTCTCTCTCTCTCTCTCTCCCTCTCTCTTTCTCGTCCCTTTCCGCTTTCTCTTTTCCAACCGCGGCCCGGGCTGCTCCCTGGGAGGGGCGCAGGCCTCCCGAGCAGCTTGCAAACTCCGGCCCGGGACGGGAGCAGGTGTCGCCTCCGTCGCTAGCGCCCGGGAAGCGTGCGCTCTGTGCTAGGTGAGATGCGGGCCGGGGACCCCTCCCTGGCCCCCGCGGGGACCTCAGCCCCGTCCGTGGATGCCGGGACCCCCCGGGGGGGCCCCCCCGTGGACCTATGTGTGTACTCGATCCCCCCCCTACCCCCCGCCGCTGCCAGCTGGGGGGATCCAGGCGGGAGGCGCCTGCCTCGCTGCCCCCCTCCCCTCAGCCCCCAGCCCCCAGGGCAAGGGTGCTCCCCAGCTGGACAGGGCGAGGGGGGCGGGCGCGGTGGGGGGGGGGGTAGACCAGCGGGAGGGGCGGGCCGGGACGGCACCCAGCTCTCCTGTCACTTTTCACCCTCCTTCCTCTCCGCCCATCCTTTCTCTTTCCTGGTTGCACTGTTTCCTCTCGCTTCTCAACACCCTGCCCTGCGCGGCACCGCCACAGCCCGGAGGGGTGTGGAACCCTTCCACTGCCCCCTGGAGTTGAAGGACTGGGAATTTTAAGGACGGTTTGGGAAGGAAATGGGGAAGGTGTTTTAGAATCCCGAGAGAACTGAGGTCTTCCTAGGATAGTATGGACCTCCCCGGGGAGCGGGGGTGGGGATGGGGTTGGCTGCACATGTTCGAGTCCTTAGCCCAAAGGTTTGAGGTTCAAACCTCATGGTGGGTGGCATGAGTGGGTGGCACTTGGCTGGAGGCTGGCTAACAGCAGCCTCCAAAGCAGGGAAGTCGGCCTCATCTGGGGAAGGACACAGATGCAGGAGATGGGAAATTGGGGGTGAGGGGTGGGGGCCAATTATCCTGTGGAGGCAGAATCAGGTGTCAGATGCGAGAGGGAGCAGGACCTCACAGTGGTTCCCCTAGAAGCCCAGATTGGGAGGTTTGCAACACTCCTCTTCCAGGAGGGTCAGAGGGCCAGGAGGACAGAGAGACATTGCAAGAGGGAGACAGAGATAGCGTTGTTGGGGGAGAGGGCACGGGGGTGGAGGGCACAGTGTGACCAGGGCCTCAAGCTGCTGTCCCACCTGGCGGCTCATGGTGCCTTTCTGCCGGCTCCCAGGATTCCTGTCACTGCTGCTTGTCCTGCACTGGAAACCTGGGGCAGGGAACCCCCTTCTCATCACTCCCGACAAGGCCGCCTGCCTCACACGACACCCATGTCCCAGCAACCTCATGACCCAAATCAGGAGCCAACTGAGGCAGCTGAACAGTAGTGCCGACGCCCTCTTCATCCTCTATGTAAGTCCCTCCCACCCCAGAGGCCCAGGGAAGAGGGGCGGGCCTGAGTCGGCAGGAGTGGGCAGAATTCCTCCTCATATCAGGAAGAGGCTGTCCTGGCATGTACTGGGAACTGGGGAGGGAGGGAGCAGTTTTCTATCTGGGAGAGAAAGGGGGCTGACTAAGCCCCATTCAGACTTCCCCACACCCACCTGCAGCACCGACTGGCCCAGCTTTCCCAGGGGTAGGTCAGGGCAGAGTTGGGGGGCGGGAGCGCGGGGAATGAGAACTTATGGGGCTTGACACTTAAGGTCTTGGGAGTCTTCCACCAGGTAGACTGAGAGGCAGACGAAGATACCCAAAGGAGGGACAAAGCAGGAAGGTGTTCTGAGAGATGCCTTTGGTGCAAAGGTGGGCAGTGGGTGTCGGGGTGCAGAGAGATGCTCAGGTGGGCCCAAGGCCAAGCATGTGGGGTGCGGCTCAGAAGGAGAGGCCCGGATTGTCTTCCTCTCTCCGTTGGGTCAGCTGCTTCAGACTCCTCTGTCTCCCTTAAGGCTTGCAATAGCGGATGTTCTTGTCCAGTCGATAACCAGGTCTTTCTCTCTGAGCACCTTTGAGTAGACTCAGAGGAGCCCCGTGGTGGAGTGGTCAGAAGTGTGAAACTACCAGTCCAGAAAGAGTTATGGAATAGGTCCAGCAACCTGCAAGGTGGTGTCCTCCCTGTCCTCTGGGGTGGCTTTGGGTCAGCAGCGACTCAGTGGCAATGCGTTTGCTCTCCGTTCGTTTGGTTTGGGTTTGGGGTAGACGCCAATCTGTCAGTGAGCAGCCACCCAAAGGGACTGTGGAACTCTCTAGGGGGCCCCTCATAGAATAGCGGGAGCAGTCCTGGCCCGAGAGAGGTCTCGATCCGTTAGCAAGTGTGTTCACACCCAGACTTCCAGCTCGGCTCTCGCGAGGACCCCGAGAGGCCAGTCGGGTCCAGAGGGGACCCCATCTGCTAGGTGGAGGCGTGAACGCCCAAGAGCGGCTTTCCCCGGGGCTGCCTGGCGGGGCTAGAATCGGGATCCTGCCTCCTGGCTCACCTGCCTTCTCCCTTCTGCTCCCCAGTACAAGGCCCAGGGGGAGCCGTTCCCCCACCGCTTGGACAAGCTGTGTGGCCCCAACGTGACCGACTTCCCGCCCTTCCACGCGGACGGCATGGAGAAGGACAAACTGGTGGAACTCTACCGTATCGTCGCCTACCTGGGTGCCTCTTTGGGCAACATCACCAGGGACCAGAAGTCTCTCAACCCCCGTGCCCAGGACCTCCACAGCAAGCTGAACGCCACGGCGGACACCCTGCGGGGGCTCCTCAGCAACGTGCTCTGCCACCTGTGCAGCAAGTACCACGTGGGCCACGTGGACGTGTCCTACGGCCCCGACACCTCGGGCAAGGACTCCTTCCAGAAGAAGAAGCTGGGCTGCCATCTGCTGGGGAAGTACAAGCAGGTCATCGCCGAGCTGGCCCAGGCCTTCTAGCCCCGGCTCTGCATGTGTGCTGTGGACGGGCATCTGGGCAGTGGGCTCCGGATGTCGGGGGGGGGGGGGGGGGGGGGGGGGGGGGGGGGGGGGGGGGGGGGGGGGGGGGGGGGGGGGGGGGGCTCTCGCGGGCTGGCAGGGGCTCATGGCTGGACTCAAGGGGAATGTTGCTGGCAGACTTTGAGGGGCTCTGTGCCGGTTCTCTCCACATGAGGGTGGGCGGGGAATGGAGCCGAACAGGGTCCAAACTTCCACAGACAGGGCCTCAAGACTGCCCCCTTCGGGGACCGCTGACCGAGCCCCAAGGGGTCAGGCTGGCGAGAAAAGAGCAAGAGCTGGATTTCTGCCCAGTCCTGACCCTGGAGGGTCTGGGGTGGGGGTGTGATGCAGGGTAGCTTTTTGTAGTGAGCAGACAAGTTATTTGAAGGTTCTAGCACCAGAGCAAGAGAGTTGGGGTTAGGGCATTGTCTACCCTGCAGACCCCGTACCATCAGCCTCCTTTTAGGGAGACTTTGGAGGCTTGATGGGGGTGGGTGGGGGCAGAGGGCACTCCTGGCCCCTAGAGGTGTGTGCGTGGCACGTGGAAGGCAAAGGCAACGGCTCTGGGAGGGGCTGCCGCCTCCCTTCTCGTGAGAATGGCTGGAACGCTCAGGCCCGCTGAGGTGAAGGTTTCAGAACGAGGTCGTGGCATTCAGGCTGCGAGGGATCTTGGGGGAAAAAGAGAGCCCCTTTCGGCCTGGACAGGAAGCCTGCTCAGAATGTTCCACGGCCTGAGGTGATACCTCCTCTTCCCGCCAGGCTTCCTCAAAGTCTGAGATGGCAGGGGTTTGCTGCCCGCCTGGGAGAGGGTTGTGGACTGGGCAGGAGCAGGAAGAGCTTGCAAAGTCAAGTGAGGGGGGGGCGGTGGAGGTGGACCCAGCCCTCCTTCTGCCCAAGGACCTCCGAGGCTATGGGGATAGAACACTTCACAGTGGCAGTGGACAGCCAGGGTTCTGGAAGGTCGTTGAGGTCCCGAGGTGGACCCTGGTCCCTAGACAAGGGCACAGAGAAGCTGAGGTCAAGGTCTTAGCAGAGGCTGGGAGCTGAGAGTGCCGTGTGTTTGGCTCAGAATGATTGTCTATTTATTATGATAACCTATTTATATTAACTTATTGGTGCTTTACGTGGCAACGATAGTCTCCCCTTCCTGCTCCCTAGCCAGCAGTAATAGCACAAAGGCTCTTTACCCAGGAGCCAGGGCCAGGCCGGAGCCTGGACGTGGATGATGTTACAAGTTGAAACCCAGAGAAAGGAGGTTGGGGTAGGATGGTGCAACCGGCTGTCTTATGTAACCCTGACTGCGACCTATTCTGGGGAGCCAGAGCCAAACTGCAGGTTCTGGCCAGATGATGGAGAAGCCAGGTGCTTTCCTCTGGGAGACCTCATTCCCATGGTGTTCTCTGATGCCTCTTGGAGTTGTGCAAAAGTCTCTTTCTCACGGGGCCTCTTAGTCACCAGCTGAGGGGACCTGCCGCTGCCCTGATCCAGCACCCCCTCTCCAGAGAAACTCCTTCGCAGAGCTAAGCTCCTCGGGCATCCCCAACCCCACTCAGGGTCTGTCCCAGGGGACCTCAGGAAGCTGGAGCAGTGTGGGAGAGACCCTGACTCCTGCTGTGGAGTGAGGGGGGGGGCACAGACCACCCCCAGACTCAGACCAGGTAGCTGTGCCTCCCACCCCCGCCCCAGCTCCCATATGCCTCCTCCTCCCCAGTTCTGTACTCCACTGGGGGGGGGGCAGGAATGGGAACCCTTCCTTTGAACTGAGTGGGGCAAGTCTGGACATGCAGGGGTCTGGGAGCAGGGGCCCCACTGGGAGGAGTGGGACGGGGGTGGGGGAGACAGATGGTCTTATTAGTTCAGTCAACTGCCCTCCTTCTGCTCCCCGTCCTGCCCTTCTCTGAGCACTTTCGGCCAGCTGGCTGGCAGGAAGCAAACACGCCCCAAGGATAGCAGGAGTTCTCCATGCCACGGCAAGACTAGGGTGTGGAGACTTGGCTCTGAGATCCTGGTCCCGGGGTTCCGTTGTCCTTCCCGTCCATCTCTCTGCTCTGTCCAGGGATAGCTCCCGGAAGCTCTGGTCTGGCTGAATTTCTCCAGGCTGAGCTTACAAGAAAGCATCCTGGGGGAAACTCACATCGGCGCGTTTTTCTTGCTTGACTCACCTCCAGGTGATTCTGATGGGAAGCAAGATCGCAGAACCCCGGAGGTCGGGGTGGTGGTCGCTGGCGCCCCGCTGGCCCAACAGCCCCTGTGGGCCCCTGGCTAGAGCGTAGCACCGCGTCCTGCGATGTTCTTGGCTACGCGAATGTCGATTCCAGACTCTGCTTTGCTCCGGCCGCCAGTCCGGGGCTTAGGAGCCCATTGCCAACCACCGTGTCCCTCAGGCTCCTTCAATGGTACAGATGTTCTTACCTTACGGTCATCTCCAAGCTCCCCGCCCCCCAATCCCACGCACACGGCTAGCTCCGTGGACCCCCCTGTGTGGCCTTGTCCACAGACGTCCCCCCGTCCTGCGGACCTCACCTTGGGTGACAACTCCCTGTTCGATGAATGTACCTGGGGAATGTTTCATACTGACAGATGATTTTTATTTATTCAATGCCGTATTTAAAATATTTATTTTTTATACTGAAGGAAGACTTTTGGATTTTTTAAGAAAAATGAGAATAAAGAATCTGCTCTCAGCAAGCTCTCTGGCATATGCTGATGGAGGGGGTGGGGGGGTAGGGAGGTGTGTGTGTGGGGGGAGGGGGTAGGAAATTGTGGCTGCCTGAGCTCCCCACTGAGTGGCGCTGTGCAGGGGAAAGGGCGGGGGCGGTGTGGGAAGATAGGGGCTGGGGTGGAAGTGGGCTGAGCTTGGGGCACTGATAGAACCCAGGCCAGGCCAGCACCTGGCTCTCCTCTCCTTGTCTAAGCCTATGGCCCATGGGAAAACTCAAAAACACACTCCCTGCCATTCAATTGGTTCAGACTCACAGTGACCTTAGGGGACAGGTTAGAACTCTCCCCTGGGGTTCTGAGACTGTAGTTCTTTATGGGCAGAGAAGACCCGGTCTTTCTCCTTTGGTGGATTTGCAGCTCAGGGCAAAACCATGATGCCACTAGAAAATGGCAAAAGTTGGGAAACTGACTAAAAGCAAAATCTCATTCTTACCCAGAAACCAGGGAATCTGCTGAAGAGAATGCAAAGAGAGAAAGCAATCTTATTTTCTATGTAGTGGAGCACATACAACTCCTGGCCTCCGGGCTTACGGGGGCATTGCTAGGAGTGTGAGTTTTCATGATTATTTCATGTCAAAAGCAACAGCTGCCAGGTCTTTGAGGAAATCTCCCTGCTTGACACCACTTTCAGAAAGGCAACTTTTACAATTACAGTGAGAACAATGAAGAGCTGGAATTCCATAGTGTCCCCTTGCATCACCGCCAACCCCCTGCACCCCCGCCCTGTCCCCCGTCCCCCCAAATCTCTGTAAAATGTCCGCAGTTGACAGGGTTCCATCATTTCTTTTCTGTTGCTTTCTATTTAGGGAGAAATCTTTGCATTTTCTCTCTCTGAAAGGTTTCCGGTGTACACAGATCCTAGCTTTGGCAGGTTTTACTGTGTCCCGGCCTGCGGGTCCGTAATTCGCAATTCCTGGAAGGAGGAGCGGGAATTGGGGGCACAGGAGACGCGAGAAATGGAGACAAGACAGGATTCTGATCAAGTCTCGTTTATTTGGGAGAAGTAGACCGGTTTTATAGGGCAGGCAAGCTTGGGCAATTAGCATATAGTTACTGACAAGTGAAGGTCAACAAGTCTGCAATCAAGCTTCAAAAGGCAGGGCTGTTAACAGTTACAAAGGTAACTAACTACAAACCTCAGACAACAAACTGCAACAGAGTTCAGGCATATCCGGCCTGTATCCAGGTCAAGCATGTCCGCTGGATGGCTCCGGACATTACTGCACAAGTGATGGGACTCAATTGAAACAAAAACCAAACTAATAAACAGGAAAGGGGGAGCTCTTTCCATAGTTTCAACAGGCAGAATGAAAACTTTTCCTTTCAAGGTGCACGTTACTATAAAAGGGAGACATTGCAGCCCTTAAAAAGATTTCTATTGTTGTTTCGTTTTCCTCTGAGCAATGCTTTTCATAGTCTTATTGGCACAAATCCACATACCACACAATTCATTCATTCAATGATATTGTGAAGAACTGTACGATCCTTACCACAATCAATTTTAGAGCATTGTCTTCCTTTTTTTTCCATCCATGATTAAATACCTTTAAAATGAGCTGTTAATCATATTCAGTTCTAGTGCTTCCCCTCCCACCTTCACTGTTTACTTCCCAACCCCCCCCAACCCTCTCCATCTTGACACACCTCCCAATACCCCCACACCCTACCTAACCTTGTATCAGTTATTATCTCCATGCTTCCCAAATGGGTAAACCCAACAGAAGCAATAAGGAACAAAACCGACATAAAGTGGTAAGGATAAACCAACAGTAATACAAAGAGAAAAATACAAATGATGAATGAGAAAGGAAAGATCGCCGTCAATATTTTTAAAAGCCAGGGAAGGAATTTTTGTCATGGAACAATTCTCTGAGCAATTTTCAGCAGAGGAACTCTTTAGCAAATCCACATCAAGCTGCAGAACAAAGCAATTCCTAATACGCAATGGAAGTGCATACTTACCTGTGCTTACTTATTAAGCAAAGAAAGCAAACTGCGGTTTTTATTAAAACTAGAGAGTTTGTTGAAGGAATAGAATCAATCCAGAATTAGGACTCACTAAAGTATGAGAGTGAAGGGAATTTTTCGTTCATTTTAAAGGTGATTTAATTTTTCACAGAGCTTAACGATAGAAGATCCAGGAACGTTTAAGAAAGCAAACAAAGGGCTGAGCCCAGGTGGCGTAGTGGTTGTGCGCGGGACTGCGGCCCACTGGGACGGAGGTTCAATTCCAGCAGTGGGGCTGGGGCTCCTACTCCCACCACCGGAGAGCAGTGATGCCCCCCTCCCCCCGCCAAAAAAAAAAAAAAGAAAGCAAACAAAGAAGCAACCCAACTCTGATTGGTTGACATCTACAAAAATCATATCTTCAAGTATCCAAAAAATAGGGAGACTCCTTAAACATCCCTTTGCCAGTTGTAAGATTTGAGTCTGTTAACAGCTGAATCTGTGGATGCCTATGGATATTTCAAGGACCAATGGGAGTGAATGCTCTTTCTAAGAGGAAGAAGTTGGGGAGGGAGTCTAAGATACCTGAGATGTGATGGTAGCTGACTCTTGAAGGTCAGCTCAGAATAAGCAATTAAAAAGAAAAAGTCTGCCTTATATATGATTGCTGTTTCCTTTATTTTAAAAACATTAAGCTGTTTTATTGACATAATTCACACACCATACAATCCAAGGGTTTGGATCTATTCAGAAGAGTTGGGCAATTTCCCCCACAGTCAATCTTAGAACATTTTCTTCATTTTTTGTGCTCATTGTTACCAGCTCACCTCAAGCTTCCCTGCCATAACCCTAAGAAATAATTAATTTAGCCACTGATTCTATAGATTTACCTACCCTGGATTTCATATGAAGAAAATCATATAGAATACCCCACTCCCACTCAAAAACAAAAGCAAAGTAAAACACAGAGAGCCTTCAATGGAAAACAAAGCAGACAGTAATGGAAACTAGGACAAATTAGAACTGTGTCACAAGGAAAAGCAACGCTATTCACATCCCAGACGATGGTCCAAAGGGATTTAATGGAGGCTTCATCCCCACAGGAACACCTCAAATCGGTTTTGAGCTTTCTTTCCTTTTCTCCCCATCAATGATTTTGTTGGGGGCTCTTACAGCTCTTATAACATTCGGTACATCATTTGTATCAAGCATATTTGTACACATGTTTCCATGTGTAAATATTTCCAAATATTTTCTGCTTGAGCTCTTGGTATAATAAGCTCCTCTTTGCCCCTCCATTTTTAAAAAAATAAATCATTTCATTGGGGTCTTTGATTTCAAGCGTTCATTGTCCATCCAAAGCCTTCTGAAAACCAGGTGCTCAGAATGTAAGCTCCAATAATACAGTTCTCTCCTCTGAACTGGGATCTTATGATTTACAATCCTTGGATCACACAGGCTGGTGTACTTCTTCTATGTGGGTTAAGTTGACACTTCACTGCTTATTTTAAGACAAGATTTTAAGACCCCAGATGCTATTCTTTCTGATCACTGGTCCCATTTGATTGCTCCACTACACCCATATCTTCAGTAATCCCTTCATGAAGGTAAATGTCAAGGCAAGACTGTATCATAAGAACTGGTTGTTCTTAAGTTTGAGCCATGATAGGTAAGTGCAAACTCAAAATCTATTCCTCTCTCTCTCTCTCTCTCTCTACACACACACACACACACACACACACACACACACACAGACACACTCCACTTTGGTGACAGCATTGTCAGCTTTTTTGAGAGATAATATACATAACCTCCATATGGCTTTGGTACTTCTGGTAATCCTATTATTAAACTAGCAACTTGCGTAGATTTAAATACTATTGAGAGAAGGGGAATACTCATACATATATGGGAAAGATTTTTAGATAAAAATACACGGCATGTTCACTTATACATACTTAAAAGCTTAAGTGACGGAATAGACACAGGACACAAAGTTCATAACACTTATCGCTATGACAGAACTACACCTACTCTGTATATTTGGCAGAAGCCTCTCATCACACCAAGGTCCCCTGGTGGCGTAGGTGGAGGCTATGTGGTGGGCTGCTAACCGCAAAGTCAGCAATTTGAAACCACCAGCTGCTCCCTGTGATGGAACTTTCTATTCCCATAAATAGTTTGAGCCACCCCCCTCTCCCTCATGAACCCTTGATATTTTAAAAATTATTAGTATTTTGTCATATCTTACACTGTCTGGCGTCTTCCTTCACCCACTTCCCTGCTGTTCGCACCCCAGGAAGGAGCTTATATGCAGAACCTTATAATCAGTTTCCCCTTTCTACCCCACCTTCCCTCCACCCTCCTGGTATCACCACTCTCAGAACTGGTCCGGAAGGGATTGTCTGTTCTGGATTCCCTATGTTTCTGATTCCTATCTGTACCAGTGTACATCCTCTGGTCTAGCTGGATTTGTAAGGTAGGATTAAGCACCGAATTCTTTTGAATACCTTTGTAAATGAACCCCAGAATATCTTTGCCCAAATGTGCTCAGTGCATACACAGAAAGAGAAAGTAGTTTTATCCTAAAGCTGAGCAAGGCATCAGGAGGCTCGTTCCTCAGGCTGACTCCCTGAATATTTGAGGATTCTCAGACCTAGAGGTAAATGAACAGGTAAGTAATACATACTCATATGGGTGTGTGATAGTTACATAATCTGGTGTCAATTTGAGAGAATTATGAGTGAATGGGTGGACTCTGGCCTGTCAATCAAGATATAACCAATGAGGCCTCTGTGTGCACATGGCCTTCTCCTAAGAATTCTGGGAACTCTGGTCTTTTTCTCCTTGGAGGCAGGAGATATTCTACTCTCTCTGCTCGCTCCCTGAGAGATGCTCTACTGACAAGACACATGGTCCTGCACCCTGGAAGCTGGAGAAGCCACATAAACCTACCTACTTTGATGCAACCAGACCTCTGAAGCCAGAGAAGCTACTTAGAGATCCCTTCCTGTGCTGAGATGCTTACAACATCACTGGAACCACAGGACTTCCCACCCACTGACCTGTGACCCCCCTGTGTTTGGCATCATTGCATGTATTTCATGAATCTGAAGAGGACTTTATAGATTGGTATTAGACATAGGGGCTAATATTGGACTTATGGACTTGATCTGAACTGGGCTGGGATATCGTCTCAATATTCAACTGCTCTTGTATGTAAGCCTCTTTCTTATACACATATGTGTGTCTATCAATTTGTTTCTCTAGTCTTTCCAGACTAACACAGGGTGTCTGAATTGTAGCTTAAGTCCTTCAATGTAGTGGTTCTCAACCTCTGGGTCATGACCCCTTTGACAGTCAAATGATTTTGTCACAGGGGTTGCCTGATTCATAACAGTAGCAAAATTACAGTTATGAAGTAGCGATGAAAATAATTTTACAGTTGGGGGTCACCACCACATGAGAAACTGTATGAAAGGGTCGTGGCATGAGGAAGGTTGAGTACCACTGCTACAGTGGATTGAGTAGTCCAGGAAAATGCTTTAGTTCTCTTCAGTTCAGATGGATGGATGCAGGTTTTAACTCCTTGTAATTTGGTGGCACACTGATTAATGAGAAGGATCAAAAAAAATTTTCCCAACAATACTCCAGAAAACTTTTTCATTGGTGCCTCTTTCAATGTACATAACCATCTGGTTCAATAGTAGGTTTTTTGTTTTTGGGGGAGCATGTTTCTAAATTTTGGCTATTGTTAAAAACTTCTTTGACTCCTGAAAGATTCTCTTTAGACTATTGAGTCAAAGGCTGCTAGTATCTTAATTATTTAGGTTAAACTAAACTGCAATCAGAATAAATAAATAAAAAAGAGATAGTCATAGGCTTTCCAGTACCACTTTCATGGGAGGCTAATGTATTTGGCTCACACAATGTCGATTTCATATTTAGAAGATCCTAGGTAAGGACTTTAGACCAGGATAAAGTTAAAGATTCAGAAAGTTTGGCTAATTGGATTTTTTAAATTGTATCATTAGCTTTTTCATTACAAGACTATGATGGCAAAAGCAATGAAGTCTCTGGTAAATGTGAATTTTAAAAACATATTTTAAAAATTACTTGTCCAGTAAAATGGGATCCCCAATCACAGCAAATAATTGTTGGTTCTCCCCAGGTGGGACTATGCTTTTCAAGAAGTTTCTTTTGGCTACAAAGATAGCAGGGACACAGTTCTTAGGAAAGGTCTCTGGCGTATGTACATCCTACAAACTATCATCAATACATAGTTATTAACTATTTGAAGGTGGGACATTGATAAAACCTAATTGTTTTTTCAATAATAGGTTCTGAAGGTACTATTTTCCAGACAAAATGTGAAAAGATTTGCCTAGGTTATAGTGGAAAAAAACAGAGCAGCGACAAACAGCATGTTCAATGGTTTCAAAAAGTTATCCCTACCTGCATTTCTTTAAAATTTTAAATTATTTTCTCTCATCATAATCTTTCAGGGAGAGTTTTAAACAGAGGGACATGGAATGGTTTAGGTAAGGCAGGCCTCTGATTCAGCCCTTAATAATAATATGTTGTGGGATCCTGGGAACAACCTGTTACTCTCCATTTCTCAATTTCCATAATTTTAGTGAATCGTTGTTTAACCTTTTCTCTAAAGTTGATTCAGTAGGCAAATTAGAGTGACCTTTTTTGTTTATTTGTTTCCATTAGAGTTAGAATAATTTGTGAGAAGCAGCTTGCTTGATGACTTCATCAACAAGGCTTTGTTTTTCTTCTTCTCTGATCCCAGCAGCCTAAAGGACTCCTTTACACTGATGAGCTTATATTTTTGTTACAGAAATCTCAAAGGGGAATAGTAAAGTATTTAACAATCTCTTCTGCAAAAATCCCCATTATGGAATCATTGTAGCTAGCCTGGAGATCCGTGGTTCAACCCCACTAGTTGTACCATGGGGGGAAAATGAGCCTATCTGCTTCCCTAAAGAGTGACAGTCTCAGAAATCCTATATAGGTCACTATGGATTAGAATTGACTTCACGGCATTCGGTTCAGCTGTTCAAGCCCATCAACTGCTCTGGAGGAGAAAGTCGAGGTTATCTTCTTCCATAAAGATTTACAGCCTTAAAAAAAAAGGATCTACAGCCTTGGAAACCCTATGTAAGATCCCTCTGAGTCAGAAGTGACTTGATGGCAGTGGGGTGGAGGATGATCCTTCAGTGCAGTTTGGAAAGGATCTGCTTTGGAACTTTTCACATAGTTATATAGGGATTGGGCTGATAAGGAAAGGTTAGAATTCAAGTTCTGTAGCAGCTCCAGAAACCCATGGCGTTCCTTATGCTTTAGTTTTGGGGACAGAAAAAACAAAAGTAATTCATTCCCTATTAGGATACCAGAAGTGCCTTTTTCAGAAATCAAGTTGCCTAAGCACTTAACAGAAGTCTGGGCTATTAGTGCTTTTTCTTTAGAAACTTTAGGTGCTTCAATAGGGCAATGTTTTAACACGATCATGCGATCATCATTGCAGATTTATTGGGAGGTGCAGCATGTGAGTAAGTCAGCAACGTATTTCAGCAATTTATACTCATGTTTAAAATGCAAGGGCTATCAATTAGCATGGAGGACTCGAAAGAAACAGCTGAGTGATCTCGTCAAATTGAGACATTGCAGTCGAGGTCAGTTGTAGGTGTTCCTAAACTCTCTCAATGCCATCAAGTCGATGCTGACTCACCGTGCTCCCCTGGGAGTTTGCAAGACAGCAATTATTTACTGAGTTTTAACAAGCAGAAAACCCAGTCTGTCTCGGATGGACCTGCTGGTGTTTTGAACTGCCAACCATGCTGATTGCAGCCCAACCGGGAACCAGGACACCCCAGGGCTCCTGCAGGTTTCCTATACTTTCTTGGTGAAAGTCAATAAATATCAGCCCTCTGGTGGACACCAAGGCACCACAAAGGTTAAGTACAGTAAAATGTGGAGCCTCTGAGAAACAGTAGAAATGGATAACTGAGAATTTGGTACTACTGAAAATCTAGGAAGAAGGACGTGGTTGAAAGACTGTACGTTCCCCAGGCTCTACTGTAGCATATTTCTTAACAGATAGTGCAGTGATGTTAGAAATTCTGGTGCAAGGAAACAATCTTTTAGAAAAGAAGTTCTGAATAGCAGGGGTTAATCACTCTCTAATCTCTCTCTAGCGTCTTGTTGAAGGGGATAGTGAGTAAATTTAGGTAAAGACTTCAAGGTTAATAGGTGCTAAAATTCATGCCACAGTGATAGAAGACGTGAAAGAGTTAGCTTGCTGTTAATCATAATACTAGAACGATAACATAATTTAAGATTTAGTTTGTTGGAAATCCAAAATATAACAGCCCCTTCCTTTGCAATAAAAGTTCCTTTTGGGCTTTATCAATAGGGTGGTCTTCTCACTTAGGAAGCTGGTAAGCAAGGTCATTCATGTGGGTAACCAGACACAAAGCGTCGCTCATTTAGATAAGTGCTCGAGCATGGTGCTTCCTGGAATGGTTACCTGGTAAGCCCTGGAGAAATGAATGTATAGATAATTGTTTCATGTGATAATTGCAAAATCTAATTTTTGTCACATAGCTTGGGATATTATTTCCTGTGAGCATTGCAAAACGTGCATTTTTTTTGGGGGGGGGCATCACTGCTCTCCGGTGGTGGGAGTAGGAGGCCCAGCCCCACGGCTGGAACTGAACCTCCGTCCCAGTGGGCTGCAGTCCCGCACACAACCACGACGCCACCGGGGCTCAGCCCGCAAAACGTGCATTTTGACACATGGTCTGGAGTCAATAACTTAGCGATTTTCTCTTGACTTTTTGAGAAAGTTTGGAAGTAGCAAACCCAAGTTTTCTGCCTTTGTTTCTTGAATCAACCTGGTCTCTTGTCTTTGACAGAAAAGAAATACGCTGGGGCAGTCACTGCTCGGTGCCAATTTCAGCACTGGGCGTGTAGACGTGGAGTCTAGTTTGTCAATCTCTTGATAGCCAACGAGGCCTCTTTCCCCTGAGAATCCTGGGAAGTCTTGGAGTATTTCCCAATTGGAGGTGAGAGAACATAGACTCAGTCTCTTGGAGACGGTCTATTGACAAGACAAGATGGAAGCATAGACCTTGAGTCCTAGGAACTGGAGGAGCCAGAGAGGAAGCCACACGAGTTTACCCTGATGGAACCAGACCTCTGAAGCTGGAAAAAGCACAGAGAGGCCCCTGCCAGTGCTGAGATGCTTACCGCCACGGGATACACAAGACTCTGCACCTACTGCCCTGTGATTGTCCTGGTGTCATTGCACATGCTTCATGAGTCAGAAGGAGACTTTATAGACTGGTATCGGACATATGGGCTAATATTGGACTTATGACCTTGGACTGGACTGGGTTGGGATGCTTTCTCAATGTTCCATTCCTCTCGTATAGAAACCTTTCCCTTATATCCATAAGCATGTTTATGAATTTGTTTCTCTAGTCTACCCAGATTAACACACAGGCAATCCCAGTTCCTGGCTCCCAGCAACAAACATCCAGGACTCTGGGATGCCCCATTTAGAGAACCTTCCTGGCTGAGGTGCACTGGGAATTGCCTGCACTGGAGAAGCACAAGTGGGAGTGTCCGGCAAAAGATGCAATCTCCAAAAGACCTTTACCTTTGCGAGATCCTGAGAGACTACTCGCCTCCTCCCGACACCTTCATGTTCAGATTTGAAGCTCCAAGTTTCTGGTTCCATCTCTTCATTGTACCCAGTATTGTAAGTCCTTTGAAAAGTTGCAACTCGGACCTGGTCTGTATCAGCAGCTGTGTCTGAGAGAGATCTCATCTGTGAATTTGGTTGCTTGTGATCATTTCCAAACTATGTCTGCTGGAGGAAAGCCCGTTGGGGTTTATTCTGTCCCACTGGTCTTCCAAGGCTTATAATCCTATGACTAGAAAGAAGTTAGGGCTTACTCTAATAACACTTGTCCTTTGTATAATCCCATTGATCCTCTGAATTACCATACTATTTTACAGTTGGAACTGTTTTGCAGAAGGTTGGATAAATGGATAGAGTTTCTTATGTACAAGCTTTTATAACTGTCCACAACCAGGATTCCGGAAAGAAAGGAAGTGAGTTGTTCAACTGCAACAACAACCCCCTTGCCATTCTTATTTTTACAATTCAGTTTTCATTTCAAAGCACATGTGTGCTTGTGAATTAGATTGCTTAAACATTATGAAGAATTGTCGCAATCATCCGTTTTGACAGGTTTTTATATGCCTATATCAACTAAAGTTGCTGTCCTGTCAGTTTGCTGAACTGTGGTGGTTTGTGTGATGCTGGCGTCTCTGTCACTGGCTTTTCACAGACAGCAGGGTCACCCAAAGTGACTGTGCTTCACCAGAACTTCCAAACCCTAGAGAGATGATGAAGAAGGAATAGGTTGTCCAAGTCAGAGAAATTAGCTACGGAAAACCGTAGGAAAGGTATTGAAACATTGTCACATACTGCAAACCTCATGAATAGAAGCAGAACCTTGCCAGAGGATGAATGCCCCCTGATGTCAGAAGGCTTTCAAACTGAGATTGAGGCATTCAAGCTGCCTTCTCAAAGGACAGTCTGCCCGAAGGACACAGATCAGGAAAACCCTGTAGAAACAAAGCCTTCATGACCTTCATTTATTAATGGGGCATGACTCCCAATGAGGAGAAACAGCTGAAGACAGCTCTTAATAAATGGAACTGGGGCTGAGCACCGGTGGCTTAAAGTGGTTGAGTGTGGGACTGTGGTCCGTGGGCTTGGCGGTTCAAATCCAGCAGCAGCTTTCCAGGAGCAAGGCTGGGCTTCCTACTCCCATCGGGGCAGTGATGCCACACACACAAAAAATCAAACAAAATGCATAAAGATCCGTATTCTAGGCACTGGGCTGAAATGGACTGATACTGACCATTTTGAATCAGAAAACCATATCGTCTATTAAGCTGGGAAGGACATAATCAGGATGAATGGCCTTGCATGCATGATCAGAAAGGACATTTCAAGATCTACCTTGAAGTACAGTCCTGTCTGTGATAGGGTAATGTTTATCTCTCTACAAGGAAACTGAACTCAAAACCAAACTCACGGCCATGGAGTCACTGCAGACTCGGCGGCCCTCCGTAGGTTCCGGACATTGTAACTCTTCTCAGGAGTAGAAAGCTCAGTATTTCTCCCATGGACCTGCTGGTGGTTTTGAACTGGTGACCATACGGATCACAGTCCAACTCATCATCACTCCTCCACCGGGGCTCCTGCTATACAAGGAAACCCAATCAATACAACTATCACTCACCTTTATGCGCTGACCACTAAAGCTAGTGATGCAGAATGGAAGAATTCTACTAAAGGCTTCAGTACGATATTGATCAAACATGCCATCAAGATGAATTGATCATTGGCAATGAAGTGAAAAAGTTAGGAATAAAGAGAAGGAAGAGTTGTTGGGGGAAAAAAGGGCCTTGGTGCTAGAAACAAAGCTGGAGATGGCACGCTAGAGTTTTGCAAGAGCAATGATTTGCTCATACTTATTTTCGACAACAAAAACAGTGTTTGTGCGGGTGAGTTCTCCATATGAGATACAGAGAAATCAAATTGACTACATCTTTGGGAAGAAAGGATGGAGGAACTCAATATCAACAGCTAAAAATCAGGCAATGGACTGACTGTGGAGCAGACTATCAATTGTTCACATGTAAGTGCATGTTAAAGATGAAGAAAATGAAAGTCCACAAGAAGCAAAACAGGACCTGGATTCTATCCCACTTGAGTTTCAAGAACATCTCAAGAACAGATTTGATACATTGAAGGCTAATCACAGAAAAAGCTCTGATATGCTGTGGGTTGACATCAAGGATACCATTCATGAAAAAAGCAAATGGTCATCAAAGAAAAGAAAAGAAAGAGGAAAATCAGCGTGGATGTCAGAAGAGACTCTGAAATTTGCTCTTAGCTGTAGAGTAGCTACGACATCTGGAAGACAAGATGAAGTCAAAGAGCTGAACAGAACATTTCAGAGAGCAATTCAAGAAGATAATGGAAAGTGTATGGAAATGTGCGAATACCTAGAGTTAGGAAATCAAAAGGTAATAACAAACAGTATATCTTGAGCTGAAAATCAACCCTCAGATTGCAATATCAAAAGACTCTATGGTCGCTGAACCCTGGTGGTGTCGTGGTTGTGTGCAGGACTGGGACCCACAGGGTTGACAGTTCAAATCCAGCAGCAGCTCTCCAGAAGCAAGGCTGGGCTTCCTACTCCCACCAGGGCAGTGATGTGAAAAAAATTAAAAAAAAAGATTCTATGGTCAAATATTGAATTGTACAGGAAGCATTTTGGTTCAGAGTCACTAAGGATCTTGCAGCAGTACAATGACAGGAAGCTGCCAGAGGTTTAGGCCAGATTCAAGGGAATGTGTATAGAGATTGTATTCAAGGGAAATCACTATTGATGTCAGGTGGAGCTTGGCTGAACGTAGAGAATACCGGAAAGATGTTTACTTGCACTTTATTGACTATGCAAAGGAAGGAAAGTCAGTTTCCCTACTCTGTTTGACTGTGAGGATCATAACAAATGGAATAATCTTGAGAAGAATGGGAATATCGTGTAGAAACTGTACATGGTTCAAGAGGAAGGTGTGTGAACAGAACAAAGAAATCAAAGAAATACTACATAGCTTAAAATCAGGAAAGGTATGCATCTGGGTTGTAACCTCTTTTCAGAATTAATGCAATCTGCATGCTGAACATATGTTCAGAGAAACTGGATTATGTGAAGAATGTGGCATCAGGATTGGAGGAAGGCTTATTACTGAAGGAAGGCCACATGCACAACCTTGCTTATTGACAATGAGGCACTTGCTGACCAAGATGAAAGACTGTATGGATTACAGTATGGATTTCAGTATGGATTACAACTCAATGTAAAGAAGACCAAAATCTTCAAAACTGGACTAATAAGTAGGTAACATGATAGAGACAGGTTTGAAGCTTTCAAGGATTTTGCCATGCTTGGATCCAAAATCAATTCTCATGAATACAGCAGTCAAAAGATATGTTGTTTTGGATAGACCACTGTCTAAGACCTCTTTAAAGTGTTGAAGAGCAAGGATATTGCTTTAAAGCAAAGATGTGCCTAATCCAAGTCATGATATTTTCAATGACCTTAACTGCAAGTTAGATATTGAATAAGGAAGACTTAAGAATTGATGCTTTGGAATTATGGTGCTGGCAAAGAATATTGAAAGTACTATAGACTGCCAAAAGAACAAACAAATCTATTGCAGAAGAAGTGCAGCCAGAGTGCTCTTTAGAGACAAAAGAAAAGAAAAAGCTGATTATCTGGCATTTTTCAGATTATTCCCGACAAATCAAAATGCTACGGGAAATTGTGTAAATTAAATCTACTTCCTGTTTTGTAATTCACTTAACTGGGAACCATGTGTTTGTTTCTCAGACCAGTGTTCGTGGGACTTTTTTGAGGTGACTTTTTATACTGCTCCAAGGCAGACATGGTGTCTGGATAATTTGGCCTACAGAATGATCTAAGACTATTCTCCTCAGAGGGTAATTCAGACATCCAAGGTGAATGCACACTATAAATGCTACTCTTACTGTCTTATCTGATTGTTAATAGATCGATCTAGGTTGTTAATAGATCACTCCAAATATTTCTCAGTTATACAATGACAGGTGTGGAAATTAGCTTTGATGTTGTATCTGACATTTTTAAGCCCTATATTTTAAGATATCTCCTTTGATGCAAGGTCCCTTCTGACTTTTAATGACCCTGGTTTGGGAGAATATATGTATTTAACTGAAATGTCGCATGTATATGTCCAATCAAATATTTATTTCCAAATAAGATATATCCAGATCTTATATATATGCACACATACATATATATGAACCATGGCCATATCAAGTGTTGTCATGTGTTGTTGATCTGCTGAGACATTTGATAGATAATTTTCCAACAAAAATATATTGGACTTTATAAAAGAACTAATATCCTGAGTTGGAGCCCACCAATTTAAATGAAGATTTCTAGAACTCTGGAAAGTGATGGAGTTCATGAATTAGAACTGATCCAAAGTATATTAGAAATAGAAATTTGTCACTAAGTATATTAAGTGTTTGTATAGGTTCTTGGAAACATTACGGGCATTTTAAGATTATCCTCTCTATATAAGTAACTATTTTTCTCATTTCACTCAAAATTTTAAACTAATGGGCTTAAAATAATATCCTGATACTCAAATTGAAAGCTTCCCTTAGCAAATTTAACAAATTCATAAAAATCATGATTAAAGAAGCTAATGAGATTTGAGCTCTAGGTTACAAATCAGAAAAACGGTAAGGTCTCCCTGCTAAGTTCCAAAGAGGCAGTTTGGTGTCTTAATAGATGAATGTGTCAATGTCCATATTCATGTCCTTGCTCATATACAATGTGAAGTTTTTGTAGGATGTAGCTTTAAGTGGTCTTATTTAGTGACAAGTATCTCATGAGACCTACTGTTATTTTCAATCATTTGGCCTAATATTGTTAATATTTCTGTTCTATCTCAGGACTTCTTGGAAGCTGGGATAATCCATGAGTGAGTCACTTGCCCCTAGATGCTCTGTCTTGCTTTTTTTTTTTTTTAAACTTAGGGGAACTAAAATAAAAAATTGGTGCCTGAAACCATTTGGAATTGGAATGGTAGTCAAGTATTGTGCAAGTTCTAAGTATTGTGCATTAGTGAAGACTTGAGTGTGTTGAAAGGAGCAGAACCCAGAAAAGAAAATCAGGCTAGTCATTTTGTTTTAGGGTAGTTCATAATCATGTAATCTTATCCCCTACGCAATATTATATGTCTCTCTAATGCTTATGATCTATTTATCACCACTTTATTTGTACATTTTAAAAACAAATTCTTCAGAAGAGACCTTATCTCAGCGAGGGTCAAATTTTCATTTGGGGGAGAGTGGGAGAAGCCCAAATAATTCCTGGCATAAATTATTGTTCCATTTCACCCTAATTTAAGAGATACCCCTATAATGGAGTTCAGTGACCTTCTATGGAAATGATAGGATGGTGATATCTCTCTCTATGGAAGTGATAGGGTGGTAATATTTCTCTCAGAGAAGGTGTGTTAGTCTAGGTAGACTAGAGAAACAAATTCATAAGCACACATATGTATATTAGGGAAAGATTTATATACAGGAGGAATGGAACATTGAGAAAGCACTCCAACCCAGTCTAGTCCAAGGTTATAAGTCTGATATTAGCCCATATGTCTGATACGAATTTATAAAGTCTCCTTCCAACTCACGAAGCATGTACAATGACACCAGATAATCACAGGCCAGTGGATGCAGTGTATCCAGTGGTGGTAGAAGCATCCCAGAGCTGGCAGGGATCTCCCCATGGCTCCTCGTTTCCAGGGCTCAGAGTCCATCAGAAGTATCCATTGGCAGTAGAAGCATCTTAGCATTGGTAGGGGTCTCTCCATGACCTCCCAAGCACTGGCAGGAGTCTCCACGTGGCTTCTCTGGTCCCAGAGGTTTGGTTCCATTAGGGTAAACCAGTCTCCAGGAATCAGTATCTATCAGCACGCTGTCATCTTGTCTTGTCAGTAGACCGTCTCCAAGAGACTGAGTTAAGTCTCTTACCTCCAATTGGGAAATAACACAAGACTTCCCAGAATTCACAGGAGAAAGTCATGCCCACACAGAGGTCTCATTGGCTATCTCCAGACTGACAGACTGGACTCCACCCCTACACTTCCAGTGCTGAAAATGACACAGATCAGTGACTGCCACAGAAGGTGTTTCATTTTTATTGGTGTGTAAATTAGGGAAGGGCAACCCACTTTTGAAGAAAACCCTAACATTGCTAGTATGTTGTTCTTAGATGCCATCAAGTTGGTTCTGACCCATGGGGCCATGCACAAGAACCAAACACTGCCTGGCCCTGCATCATTTTCACAATTGTTCCTATGCCCGTACAGTGAGAGGATACAATCATGATGTACATCTTTTCTGATTTTAAACCAAGCACTCGACCCTTGTTTCTTGTGAACAAATGGCTCTTGACCCCTGCACAAGTTTTACATGAGCGCCATAAAGAGCTCTGGAATTCCCACTCGCAAGAGTATCCGTAGGTTGTTATGATCCACACAGCCTAATGCCTTGACAATGTCAATAAAACACAAATAAATATCTTCCTGGTATTCTCTGCTTTCAGCCCAGGTCTGTCTGTCATCAGCAATGATATCCCTTATTCCATGTCCTCTTCTCAATCTGGCCTGGATCTCTGGCAGTTCCCTGTCATTGATTGTCCTGTTGCCACAATTGTTGAGTGATTGTAAGCAAAACTTTCCTGGCATGTGATATCAGTGATATTGGCCTATGGGTTAAGCCTTCTGTTGGGCCACCTTTCTTTAGAATGAGGACAAATATGTATCTCTTCCAGTCAGTTGGCCAAGAAACTGTCTTGCACATCTCCTGCCATAGAACGGTGAGTGCTTCCAGTACTTCAGTAGCCTGTTGAAACATTTCAAGTGGAGCAATTTCAAATTGCTCCAGCAATTCCTGGAGCTTTGTTTTTGGCTAATGCTCTCATTTCAGCTTGGATTTCATCCTTCAGCACCTTTGCTTCTTGTTCATATGCTACTTCCGGAAATGGTTGACTGTTGACTAATTCTTTTGGGTATAGTGTCTCTGTGTGTTCTTTCCATCTTCTTTTGATGCTTCCTGTATCATTCAGTATTTTGCCATAGGATCTTTCAATATTGTAGCTCAAGGCTCGATTTTTTTTCTCTCTCAATTTTTTTCAGGTTAAGATATGCTGAGCTTGGTCTTCTTTTGAATTTTCTCACTCTAGGTATTTGCATATTTCAATGTCATAGTTGGTATTGTCTTTTTGAGCTGCCCTTTGAAGTTTTTCTGTTTAGCTCTTTTACTTCAACATTGCTATCATTCACTTTAGCTACTGTATGATTAAGAGTCAGTTTCAGGGTTTCTTCTGACATTCTGACATACGCACTGATTTTTTTTTTTGTCTTTTTAATGACCTTTTACCTTTTTCACGAATGATGTCCTTGAGGGCCTCTCACAGTTTATCAGATCTTCTGTCATTCGTGTTCAATGTGTCAAATCTATTCTTTTTTCTTTTCAGTTCTGCTTTTTTCTCCTTTGTATTGGCACATAATCCACAATTCAATTGTTCAATCACGTAGAGAAGAACCGTACAATCATTACCACAATCAATTTTAGAACATTTTTTCTTCTTTTCCCCCATGATTAAATCACCTTTAAAATGAGCAGTGTAACCACATTCACTTCTAGTGCTCCCGCCACCCCGCCTTCATCGTTTACTCTGAAATCCGCTCCCCCCAACCCCGCCTCTACAAACCCTGCATCAGTTAATATCTCTATGCACCCACTCTTGAGCTTCACAAACTGGTTAACCCAACTGAGAAAATAAGGCACAGCAATAAAATAAAGTGGTAAGGATAAAGGAATAGTAATACAAGATAAGAATATGAAAAATGAGTTAAAGAGAGAAGACCACCCTCAATGTTTTAAAAGCCAGGGAAGAAATTTTTGTCATGGAATAAGCACAAGATCCTTGCACTTAGAGCGAATTCAGAGAATTCTCTGGAGAGAGGTCAACTGACCAAGTACCGAGATCGATTTAGCATAAGCAGGGTCACAATGATATATGTTTGATTATGGCTGTTATGGCTGTTATGATCGTTTGCCTGCGACTAGAGGGGATCTGCCAGCAGCTTGATCTGACTAGATACTCTTCAAAGGGGTCGGGGTCTCCACTGCCCTCCACAGCCTTCCACAAGTAGGCTGTTCACAATTTTAACTCCGATACTTTTCTCTTTACCATATTTGAATTTTGTTATCGTCATCTCGAGAGCACACAAACTGTTGTGCTTTTTCCATGTGGATTTAGTTGACCCCTTGCTTAGATGGCTGCTTGTTTGACTAAAAGCCAGATTTTCATTTTGTTTTCATTTGTTTGTTTTCAAAGCTATGCATTTAAATTTCTTTATAAAACAACGTTATCACCTCCAAAGTCCTCAACTTTACACTTAATACACGTAATTCTGTTCTTGAAAACAGTTTTCAAACTCATCTGGATGGCTGACAACACCTCCCTCTTTTCATTTTTCACTTCTTCTATGTTATCTAATTGCTCTCCTTTGATTTCCTTATTCATTCTCAGAAGCAAAAAGAAGGTGCATGGAGTGAGGTCAGGTTAGTCAGGTGCGTGGGGAAAGAGAGGCATGCTGGCTTTTGCTAAAAACTGGTGCACTGAGATGGCTACATGAGCAGGTGCATTGTCGTGGTGTCAAAATCAGTTCTCCATCAGCCACAGATCAGGCCTTTTTCGGTCGCACGCTGTTACACCATCTTTTCAGAACCTCTAAATAGAAAGTTTGATTAATAGTCTGATCTGGTGGAACAAACTCCAAATGCACTATCCCCCTCACATCTGAAAAAGAAATGGGCATCATCTTGATTTTTTTATTTCACTTGACCAGCTTTTTTTGGGGGGGGGGTGAGGTGATGATGGCGTCTTCCACTCGCTTGATTGATGTTTGCTTTGGGGGGGGGGGTCAGAGAATGGCACCGTGTCTCGTCAACAGGAATGACCTTGGGGGAAGAAAGTTTGGGTCCTCAGGAGAGAGACGAGGCTTTCTGCTCCCATAAAGAGTGGCGGACGTCTCAGAAACCCCCAGGGGGCAGTTTTGCCCTGTCCTATCATTTGCAACGAATTGGAGTCAACAAGAGGACCGTGAGGTTTTCAAATTTTTTCTTAGCTTTACATATGAGGTTCCTATATCGACATCTTGCGACAACATCTCTTATACATTAAGGGTAGACACTGGACCAGCTGCATGAGCAGGTGCATTGCAGCTGCCACTCAGGGCTAAGTGGGTTGGGGACAGGTCGTCTCCCAGACAGAACTAGGCAACCCGACTGCAATGCCCAGGAACAGAGGAGACCTTGTTTCTATCAGAGAACTTCAACTGCAGAGTAAACTGAGAAGGATGGGCCACTGACATCCTGGTCAGGCTAAACACCTGAGACCGGCCCAGGGAAAACATCAAGTTTCTAATCTAAGGCCAAACCCACGGCACCACTCTCAATGCCATGGCGGCAGTTCTGACTCAGTGGCCCCAGTGGGTTTCCGGGACTGTCATGGGTCACGGGTGTAGAAAATGCAGCCTTTCTGCTGTGGAGTCGCTGACGGCTGAGAATTACAGCCCCATGTGTCATCTGAGAGAGGACCAGTCAAAACTAGAGGCTGGACGAAGCCTACTGGCCATGATGAATAACGTCTTCACCCAGGGACCGATTCGACCTTGTCGCTGTTACAACACCCTCATTACACCAGGTAAAAAGTCTAGGACTGGGGCAGAGCCCCGGTGGCGTAGTGGTGGTGCGCAGGACTGCGGCCCACTGGGACGGAGGTTCAATTCCAGCAGTGGGGCTGGGCCTCCTACTCCCACCACCGGAGAGCAGTGATGCCCAAAAAACAAACAAACAAACAAACAAACAAAAAAGTCTAGGACTGAAAGATGGCACATTTGTACAGGACCTAAGGGCTATCAATCAAGGTGCTGAAAATATTTATCCCATAGTTCCTCATCCTTACACTCCATTAACTCTCCTGCCAGGTGCTGGATTGAAAAGCTGCTCTTTATTGTGTCTCCCTGGAGAGAGGATCATGAAAGGTTTTTACCTTTTAATGGAAAGATCCCTACACTGGGGCTAAGATCCAATATTGCTGGAAAGTTTTTTTTTTTTTTTTTTGCTGGAAAGTTTTATCACAGGTTTAAAGACAGCAAACAGACCAAGGCAATTTCTGTCCCTGTTAGAAGCAGGGACAGCCAGTGGTGGTCACCATAATGCACTGCCCTGGGTCCCCAAAGGGAGAGACTCATCGTAAAAGGAAACCACCTTGCTTACCTCGCAGCCAAGCAGGTGGTCAAGACCCAGACCCCTGTGACTTATCTAGCTGGGATCCCTGATGTCCATTTTCTGAATCTCAAGCCACTGTGTTCCAGCCAGGATATAAGCCTTGCAGAAGAAAGGGGATTTGATATAGAAAATAGAAGCCAGAGTTGAAGACGAAACCCCGAGGGTCTAGAATTTGTTCCTGCACGCCTCTCTTTAAGACAGCACATCAGAGCACACATTGTGGGAGAAATGCTCTGTGCACTTGGTGGTCAAGGTTCTTAAGAGGAATCAAAATGCAACAGACTATCCAGTGTGTAATACAGCGTTGCCCTATTTGCTCCAAGAACAGTCCTCCGTCCCATTCGTGGGAGCACAAGCCCGAAAGAGACTCTCGTGAATACTGACAAGTAGACCGTGACCATTCGATTTCCTGTCAACTTGTCTGGACCAGGATCTTCAATACAGTGACAATAAGGCCTCCCTATTAAGTGTAGGTCGCAACCTGATGACATCTTGAAGGGGTGACCTGCTTCCTGTCGACAGACAGGCGGTGGAGAACTGGTTGTCTCTTTTCTTCCTGCTGACCTGAGTCTGTGTCTGGTCTCTTGGGATGTGTTCTGCTGACTGGCAACATTGCTGCCGACCCTGGAAGTTATCTGTGGCCTGCTATCACACCTCATCTGCCAAAATGTTTATTCTCCCAGTCTCTTCTGGCTTCTTGGCTTCTAAGCTTCCTGGCTCCAGGCAGCCATGTTTCATGCAGTTTTGTCTAAAAGGTTTTACTGTACATAGTTTCCTTTTTACTGATCTTTTAAATTCTAGACCATTAGCTAGATTAGGCTTTGCAAGAAAATCTCTTGCCTAGAGGTTATGGACGATAGTGAAAGCCTACATTCCAAGCAGAGTTCCCCCCCACCCCCACCCCCGCCCCGACTAAGCTTCCGTTAAATTCCTTCCTATAATTAACAAATAATGTAATAAGCTTGCCCTCAGGCAAGTGAATTGGAAAATGAATTGCCTCCACCTGTCTCCAGCCATCCCAGGGAGAGGCAGTCTCTTAGGAATGGATGTGCCTGGGCATATCCTTGATGAAATGCACCATTCTGGGGACAGAACTGGAAACTGCAGCCAGGTGTCACGCCCCATCAGTGATGCTGAACGCTAGCAACAATCATTTCATCTTAAAGATCTCATCGATGTGATTTAGGCAGGCAGTGGGGAACGAGAGCGGGTGGGAAAGGGGCAGCCAGCTGTCAATCCAAGTATTAGAACTATAACACCATTGAAGATTTAATTGTTGGAAATCCAAAATGTACCACTGCCCTCTCTTGCTTACAGTAAAAATTCTCTTGATTAGTAGGGACGGTCCTCTAACTCAGAAAGGCAGTAAGTCAGGACATAAACATAGGTAGCCAAGCAGCTTTTATTTTGGCAGTTCTCAACCGTGGGTCACGACCCCTTGGGGGAGGGGTGTCAAACGACCTTTTCACAGGGGTCACCCAATTCATAACTGTACCAAAGTTACAGTTATGAAGTAGCAATGAAAATGATTTATGGTCGTGTCACGACCACATGAGGAACTGTATTAAATACGCATGCCCCATGTAGATAAGTCATGGAGTATGGTGTCTCGGGGGTGGTGGTGGTGGTGGTGGTGGTGGTCTGGTAGCCCCTGGAGAAATGTAGGTATAGATCATTGTTTCCTGTGACCATTGCAAAAACTGCCTTTTGTCACATTGTCGGGGGTATCTAACTTTCTTGATTTTCAATGGAGTTTTCAAAGCAGTTTGGAAGTCCCAGCTGCCAGTGTTTCCTTTTGTCTCATTCTGTTAGGTAGCCTGGATAGGGAAAGGGGGCCGTCCCTTCCATGCCTGTACACAGGCCCTGAGGTTGGAAGAGAGTCAGGTGAGCAATAGCACCCATGAAGACCCAACCCCCCAAGGTTATGCTCCAGTTCAGCTTCCCCCTGACCCCCCCTCTCTGCCTAAGCGCCAGGTGCAAACTAGGCCTCGATGGGCTTCATACAGCCAATGGAGTCAACCGATACCTTCTACCCTGCCTCCCCAGCCAGAGGTTTGAAATATCCTGAGCACTTCTGACCTTGCTCCTGAGCAGTGGCATATGGAGGTGCTGTCTTGTTGGGGGGAGAAGGGGGTCCAGGCCTATCCCAGGCCTGCTTGGGACCCACATATGTTCAGGACCCATAGCCCCTCTCTCTTTTATTTTTTACTGATCCCAGTCAGTGGCAAGTTGAAGAGGACTCTCTCTCCTCTCTCGCTCTACCTTTTTGAATTGTAATTTAAAAGCTTTAATTTATTTTGTTCAGAATACACACCATAGTTCCCGTGTGTACAATTCCTGACTGTACCCCCGTGAGTCGTACAATCAGTCTGACCCTCCCTGGACCACTAATTCCAATAGCATTCACATAAAGTCACTGCCGAGGACTTGATGATCTCTTTTATTCTTATTGGAAGATGATTTATGAACAACTTGTGATATCAAATGACGCAATCTCGCTTGCCGACAGCCAGGACTTGAAGCACTTGCTGGTGAGGATCAAGGATTTGCAGCCTCCAGTATAGATTGCAAAAAAAAAAAAAAAGAAAGAAATCCCTGTGACGGGGTCAATAGACAGCAGCATCATGATCGCTGGAGAAAAGATGGAAGCTGCCAAGACTGTCATTTGCTTGTATCCACAATCAGGGCTCCGGGAAGCCGGTGTCAAGAAATCCAATGGGTCTCGCTGGCCTCGGTTCAGTGTGCGTGGGCGCGCAGTGCCACGAGGTGGCCGTGTTCAGTGGTGGCCCCAGCGCGGTGAACCTGCGGCTTGGCACGCTTTGCTGAAATAGTGTGCCCTCTTCTGAGACAGTCAAACCTGCCACTTCTCCCGTCCTTCATAAAAACCCACTTGGGTTACACACGGGTTTGTGTGTGAATTCTTCCTCTTGTGGAGCCAAGGGCCGACTCCAGAAAGCCCACACTTACAGAATAAACAGTCTCTCAGATCAGTCTGGTCTGTCTTTGGCTGAAACAATGACAGACAACCCAGACCCCTAACTCCAAGGTCACGTGAGCTCCGGTTCAGCCTCTATACTGTGTACATGCGGTTGTTTTCCTGCCTGGGGGAGGGTTGCCTTTGATCTGTTCAAGCCCTCATACAAAGGTCTTTGTAGACTATTTGGGGATTTGAGGTCTTTTCTCTCTAACTCCCGTGTTTCGTCAAAGTGAGAGATACAACTCAGCGGGCTGCAAAAGCTGAGTCTGACCCTTTGTCTTGGATGATGGGCGGCAGCACAAAAGGGTTTTTTGTTGGTGTATGTTTTAGAATAAATCATTTTTTGGGGGGCCCCTAACATGTAACAATCCATACATGTATTATATCAAGTAACATGCTCTTTATTGCCTGCAGGTTGCTGAGTAAGTGGTTTATTTTGTCTTTGTTTTTTTCTGTCAAGGGGGCAGTAGACCAAAAAAGTTGGGAACTTATGACACCTATTCCAACACTAGTTTTATTAGTGGTTGCAGCAGCTGGTGCTTGGAAATAATTGCCTGTCTTATGGTTGGAGTCGTTCATTTAAATTAGACGCACTCCAAACCTAAGTGTAAGAGAAGTGTAATCCAAACTTCTAGGCAAGAGATTTTCTTGCAAAGCCTAATGAATTTTACCGATGTTTCAGTTAGTCACATAAGTAAAACATTTACATGGGACTTGGGCCTTTCCGTACACTGGTTTTGTTAAAAATAGAACCAGGCATTAATTCAAAAGAATGATACAATATTCCCTTGCTCAATGATTTCATAAACAACGTGCAAACTGGGGAAGTATTCTGTCAGGCCCGAGGAAACCTTTCCAGAGAATGGAGAATTCTGGGTGACCGAAGGAGGCTTTTCGGCAGGGGGCTCCCCAACAAACCGCTAACCCCGAAGTCCGCAGTTTGAAGCCACCAGGTGCTCCCTGAACGATGAGAAAGCTGAGACTGTCTGCTCTTCTCATTTCCAGAAGTAAAGTCTTGGAAACCCATGGGGGCTGTCCTACTTGGCCCTGTAAGGACACCAGGAGTTGGATGGCTGAGATGGCAGTGGGATTGTTTGTTTTATGTAACTTTGCTTAAAGGATACCGGTTTCTACTGTGGTGAAGTTCTTCATGGTTAAGAATTAAAAGTAAAAAGACAATTGAAGGGAAGACTCCCCCCTTCACTCACCTAGATGGCTAAGACATCTAGAAATGTCAATAAACGAAGTCTGGATCTTTCTCATTGGATCACAGGTTTTGTTAAGGCTACGAGACCTAGTGGTATACTGGAAGGGAGATGAGGCTTTCTGATCCTGGAAAGACTTACAGCCTTGGAAACGCACAGGGGCTGTCCATGCCACCCACCACCATTGGCCTGCCATTTGGAATACAAAAGAAAATCTGACTAGCTACTTTGAGTGAGAGGGAGAGAGAAAATACACAAGTTTGGTCAATCAATTTTGGGTCAGGAACTTTTAAACTCATGGATAATGATAGGTTATTAGAAATTAAAGGTTTTTTTTTTTAAATGATCATTTTATTGGGGGCTCATGCAACTCTTATCACAACCCACACATCCATTTGTGTCAAGCATATTTGTACATTTGTTGCCCTCATCATTCTCAAAACATTTGTTTGCTACTTGAGCCCTTGGTATCAGCTTCTCATTTTTTCCTTCCCTTCCCCTACCCCTCCGTCATGAACCCTTGATAATTTATAGATTATTATTATTTTGTTATGCCTTACATTGCTCCACATCTCCCTTCACCCACTTTTCTGTTGTCCATTCCCCAAGGAGGAAGTTATATATAGATCCTTGTAATCGATTCCCCTAGAAAAGGTTTTAAAAAAATATATAATATAAATTGGATTCCCTACTTTCATCATCTCCAAGTAAATGTTACCCAGGTACAAGAACTCATGTCCCTATCTATAATCCATCTTATTGTTTGGGGGGAGGGTCGCTTCAAGAGAACAGAATGGATTTCCAGTGTCAATGAACAAGACTAATTGTTTTTAGGACAAAACCGCCTCATACACCTTTCCCCTCCATTTCAAATTTATATTGTCCTAGAGTCAAAATCAGGAGATGACAATCCAAAGATGAACGAGGATAAGACATCCAAATTCACAGAGTGAAAGGGTCACTTCACTGGACAATGAAACCACACATTTTTTGTATAGACAAATGTTAGGGTCAACTAGAGTTCTGGATGACCTATGATGACTCAATCATCTCACTTGATGCATTCCACTGGTCAGGTGAAGATGACTCATCTGTACACTACCTCACCTGACCCATCCCCCCCTGCTGCTGGCTCCCCCACCCCCGAGATCAAAGACAACTAGAGGTCTGGATGATCCATCCCAAATAGCCTGACATCTATCTCAGAGGTCATATCCCGATAGGCTACTGACTAACACTGATCCATATCATGATGAGATGCACAAACCATGGATTATGAGACCAACCACTATGCTGAAGTAAGAACCAATTAGGAATCAAGAATAAGGTCAAAGAGAAAGCAAGATGGGGGGTGAGGTGAGCCAGTGGGGTACTTCGACCTGACCCCTATACAGTCCAATGTCATACCCTTAGACACGGTCAGCACCTTGAAATCATAAGGCTCCCTATGTGTGGTGGCAAACCAGTCAGGAGAAACTTGCTAGCTTTTCTCCCAGGAAGTAAAGCCCAGTGACAGCTACATTCAACACATAATGCTAACCGGGAACTAAGAAGTTGAAAAAAGCAATTGACTAAAAGACAATTGGGGGAGATGAGGGTGGAGAATGGGGAAGCAGGAATTTGGCAAGGATAGGTATATAACTCATCAGTCTGATTACACATTGATTAAGGCTGTACGCCTTTTCGTTCTGACCAACTGTTCTTCTTCAATCATGTCTATTTCTGGGAGCTATCAATAGAAAGATTTGTCCACCATGCTGCGCCTCAAGACCCTGCAGGCACAAGCATCGTGTAACTATTTATTATAGTAGAAAATCCTTTGAGAATAGATGGTGACATGTAACACCTGCCAGACCTCAGAGAAAATGAATGTCTTCTTCAGGGCATGTGGTTAGTTTTGAAATTTATTAGAAGCAATTAGAAGACCTCTGTTAGCATGGGCAGCATTTTATATCTGGAACCCTGATGGCGCAGTGGTTGCATGGGGCTGTGATCCTCAAGCCAGGGCAGCATTTAACCTTCAAATCACTTCGAGACTCGTGTCAAGACTTGAAAGTGAAGTTGAGGCTCCACTCTCAGAAAGCTTTGTTCACACACACTGAATGCTGCTGCATGTAGATTCTCGGACGATCTTATCGTATGTTAGCAGTCAACCGCATCTCCCCGAAGAACTCGGGCTGATTTTATTGGGGGTTGATACAGCTTACATGTCTGTCTTCTGCAGCCCCTCTCTGTCTGTCTATTCATCAGAGCTTTTGCTTTCTTGGCCATCAATCTAACCCTTTCCAGCCTTGTTCTCGGGACGGGTGGGGACAAGAAGACTAGAAAGTCAAAGTTGGCGTGAAGGCATGTATTAAAGAATGAAGGCCTGCGAGAGGGACCTCTAGGGGAAGGGCCATAGCAGCAGAATCTCTTGGAGTTTCTAAACAGCTTGGATGGGGCTGTGGTGTCGGGATGTCTTATGGGGCTGCCATTCCAAAGAGCAGCAGTGGGAAACCACAAGGTGCTTGAAGGGAAACCACAAGGTGCTCAAAGGGAGAAAGATGTGGCGTCCTACTCCTGTCAACAGTTATGGTCCCCGAAACTCACAAGGACAACTAGAGGTCTGGATGACTCATCCCAAAGAGCCTGATATCTATCTCACAGGTGTGTGTGGGGGGGGGTCATTCGGGGTCAGCACTGACTCACAGGTAGAATGTTTTTGTTTTTGTTATCTTCATCAAGACTAGGTATATGTTTCTTGGGGCAAGCTTTTGAGTTGGGGAAGATTGTGCAGTCATGATGAGCTTCCAAACTCTCACCACTCCGCCCTCCCCCTCCCATTCCCTGGGTGTCTGCACTGTCTTGGCCCAAGTTGGGGTCCAAATAGTCAAAATGGGGTCTGTTGCATTGAGCCTTGGTGGCAGCACAGTAGCTCGCACCTTGGGCTGTTCATCACCAGGGCAGCAGTTCCAAGCCGCCAGGCACTCCTCAGGAGAAAGAAAAGGCTCGCTCCTCCTGTAGAAATGACATTTTTGAAAATCCACAGGGCCAGTTCTGCCCTGTCCTCGAGGGCTGCTATGACTCGAAATTGACTTGTTCTATTTCCTTATCATTATATATAAACATATTTACATATGTACATGCCTGTCTTTAGACCACTCTAAATGTCCTTTGCCTCCTAGTTCTTTCCTGTCTTTCTTTTTATTTCCCCCTTGTCCCCCTATCACGCTCAGCCTTCATTTGGCAGGTTTCAGTAATTCCTCTTGGCTACATTAACCTTGATCAAGCCCCACCAGGCATCCTATGCTCTCCTCACCATTGGTTTTAGATCACTTGTTCCACTGTCCCTGGGTTGATCGACACCCCCTTTTCCTCTCCCATGCGTCCCCAGAGTCATTGGTGCCATTTTTTTCTCTTCTGGGTTATTTGTCCTGCCTATATTATCTAGATAGACACGCAGTGAAAAATGAGCGCCAAAAAAGACAGCGTAAAACAGAAGAACACAAGAAACGAAACAACAACAACAAAAACCAACAGCCCCCAAAGAAAAGCTTCTAAATAGTTCCAGGTCTGCTTGTTGACCTTTAGGAGTGTTTTCTGGTTGACTCTGATGAGGTGCCACCAAAGTCTATTTTGTGTGTTCCCGGGGGACTTCATTGCTCCCCTTGTGGCTCTGTTGCAAGCCCTTAATGTTTTGCCCCAGTGTGATGAGGTCAGATCGGACACAATTCCCACCCTGTGTCTCCAGTGTTGTCCCCTGTAGAGATATGGGTCGGTGAGGGACATCGGGTCTGTGTCTCGTGGTGGGGCAGGCGACGGTCCTCTCTCTGTGCATTGGCTCCTGTCCTCTGAACTACATTCTTTGGAGGGGGGTTTGGGTGGGGTGGGTGTTGGTCCCTGTAGTTGGGATTGAGACTGGCCCCCGCAGATCTCTCTATTGGTTCCCTGCTATATGCTGGTATGTTGTACTCACGTCTTGGCGCACCGGGTTTCTTGGGAGATTCTTAATAAAATTTCTCTATGTGAAAACTCCTTTCTTTGCCTCTCAGAGTAAATTCTTATTTGGGGAAGGCAAGAACCTGAAGCTCCGGTAGCCCCAAGAATAAGTTCTGTGTACTTATCATTACAGGGCAAGTAATTCCAGCAGTCCACCTCACTCACAGTTGTGCATTAGAGTCCCCGATTAGTGGGTCTTTTCCGGTCCCGCCTGCCACCGCTGGATAGAGTACTGCTTTCCCTATCTGTATGCCCCTAATGCAAATAAACTGATGTTTCTCACAATGGCTTCAGATCATTTTGGGGAAAGGTGGGGGTGAGTGGGGGATGTCTCTTGGCCTGTAAAGGAATCGCTCCCTTTTTTGGGCTTGAGCCCAAACAAGGGATTATTACCACTCCTGTAGCCAGCCCAGGGAGGGGCTGTCTTGCCCTCAGGAACCTACCTGGGCATGCCTTCGGTAGAAGCTGAGGTACGTGACTCATATTCCCACCAAGGGGGTTGGAAGGCCCTGAACTAATCTTACACAGTTTGCTGCTTTGCCGCTGGGTACAGTTGCAATTCATGATCCCGTTCCTGCTTTCGGAATTCCGTCTGCCATTTTGATGAATTGATTTGTGACATTCTCTGTTGTCTTCCAAGTTCCTTTTTTTGGAGGAGGCGCATCACTGCTCTCTGATGGGAGTGGGAGACCCAGCCTTGCTCCTGGAGAGCTGCTGCTGGATTTGAACTGCCAAGCCAGCAGGCTACAGTCCTGCACTCAACCACTATGCCACCGGGGCTCAGCCTCCTTTTCTTTCTTTTTTTTAACGTTTAAAATAGACCGTTTTATAAGGATAAGTTGTAACATAGGTAATGATGGTTCACACTTAAAAACCCTGATCTTAGAGCTTATGATACGCCTAGTTGGCAGGAGTACCCAGGTCTTCCAAATTAGCCACTCATCATTTTTCTCTTGTCTGCATAGGCTTCTTCTCATTGGCTGTCCTCTGCTTTTTTGGGGTGCATGATCTCAGAATCCCTCTGTTTCCTCTGAGAGGTAGTCAAGCTATCCTCTTTTTTTTCCCCCTTGCTAATCTCCTGGGTTTTCTTCATGTTTTTCTGGCGGGCAAGTTCTCTTTGATTTCCATGGGCCATGCCAATCACAGGAACAGAGCCTGGGAGAGAGTGATTCAGAGAAGCAACGGTCCCCTCGCACGCCTCCCTGTTCTATTGAAGAAGCCACCCAGCTGGGAATCCTTGGAGACCTTTACAGCTTATGTGGACCATCTTTCTCATCTGGATGCTTTGTCTTTTGTCTTGTTTAAGACTCCATAAATGGGTCTCTATTGTTGTAGGGGACAAAAGAGACCGCAACGGTCAAATATAATGTATAGAAACACATCTCTTAACGCTTCAACAGGACACAAAGACAATTCCTCACGAGGGAAGCCATCAGCACACGGCCATAGTGGCGCCCAAGGATTTATGGAACCCCTTAAATGGAGCACGGAGTTCAAAAGCACGAATGGTGCCAGGTCAGGACCTCACAGTTGTAGGTGCCACTACAGACGTGGGAATGAGACGAGGGGATACGTACACTATTTTCGATGGAAAAGATTGCAAGATTGGTTCAGGACCTGCCAGTCATGCCAGCCAAGCTCAAAAGGTACACTTAGGCCACCCATCTCTGGAATGTTAGTAAAGCACTCTGCCTGAGGACATTATGGGTCCAGGGTTCAGGGTCAGAAAGGATCCAGTAGATGCTTAACCCCCGTTTTGAGTCTCGAAAATGGATGAGTCTTTCACCGAAACTGTAGCCTTTCATAAACCTCATGCTAAGTTTTCATGCACTCTAAAATATATTTGAATTTGGGATCCCTTTTCTTGGGTCAGGTACTGGTCGGAGGACAAAAAGTCTGCCTGCCGTTATGAGACCAAGACAGCTAACTCCAATGGGCCCCAAAGCAAAGAGCCAGAATGATCTGGGGTCGGAATGATCAAAGCACCCCCCCACCTCGGAATTTTTATGGATCGAGGCGATTTAGAGCATCCACTCTCACCCCACCCCCACAGCTGCCAATCCTTCCCCCTGCCTTTGTTTGCCCACCTGTGGTTTCTACCCTCCCTTTATGGTTTTACCCTCCTCTCCTAACCAGCTTAAAGCAGAGATGTGGGAGGGACCAGGAATCAGGCAGTAAAGAACATGAAGTCATATCATTGTGCGCCCACCTTCCTGAAAGGATCGCTGAAGACAAATGCATCCATAAGCCAATGTAGCGAAAAAAGTTGATGGTGCCCGGCTATCAAAAGATATAACATCGAGAGCAGGAGTCCTCAAATGTTTTAAACAGGAAGCTAGTTCATTGTCACTCAGACCGTTGGGGGGCTAGACTATAGTTAAAAAAAAAATACCCCCCAAACAGACAAAAACTATGAACAAATTCACTGCAGGTCCGGGATGAGTCGGCTGCTAAGCAGGATAGGCAGTGGTGGCAAAAACACCTAGTGGATAAATGTCCTGTGTGTGTGTGGTGGGTGGGTGTGGGGGTGGCGGTGATACGCACCCCCCCACCCCCTGGCACGCATATGACTTGAGGGCCATAGTTTGAGGACGCCTGATCAAGGGTCTTAAAGGCTTGAAGGTAAATAAGCAATCATCTAACTCAGAAACAACAAAGCCCACACCTCTGTGACTACGAGGTGTCAAAGGGGTCAGGTATCAGAGAACTAAAAATTATATTATTGTAAATGAGGGGGAGTACAGGTTGGGGACCTTTCGAAGCTCATGTGTAACAGACAAACAGACATTCTCTTACAGAAAGGTTGCGGGGAGGAGATGAGCCAGTCAGGGTGTAGTGTAGCGACAATGAAACATACAGCTTTCCTCTAGTTCTTCAATGCTTCCTCCCACCCACTATCATGATCCCAATTCTACCTAACAAATCCAGCTAGACCAGAGGATGTACACTGGTATATTTAGGAACCGGAAACAGAGGGAATCCGGAACAGATGATCCCTTCAAGACCAGTGGTAAGAGTGGCGATCCTGGGAGGGTGGAGGGTAGGTGGGGTAGAAAGGGGGAGCCAATTATAAGGATCTGCATATAACCTCCTCCCTGGGGGACAGATGACAGAAAAGTGAGTGAAGGGAGCTGTCAGACAGTGTAAGATATGGCAAAGTAATAATGATTAATAAATTATCAAGAGTTCATGAGGATGGGGGGAGTGGGGAGGGAGGGAGAAAATGAGGAGCTGACACCAAGGGCTCAAGTAGAAAGCAAATGTTCTGAGAATGATGATGGCAACACATGTACAAATGTGCTTGACATGCACGGGGCGTTTGTATGGATCGTGACGAGTTGTATGAGCCCTCAATAAAATGATCGAAAAGACCAGATTCTCTGACTCCCTCTTGGGAGTCCTTGAATCTCAGCTGGGAAGCACAGAATAAACTTCTTTTCCTTCTCTCTGGCTTGGCCTTGGCTTATCTTTGCAGCGAACTTAATACCTCTTACCGCTGGAACGTTAGAGATTCCAAAGACATCTTTCTTGGTAGGCTCTCACGAGGGGGGTGTGGTCAAGAATTAATGTCAGAGAAAGGGATTCTTTGTCCAAATTCCAAGGACCTTGAGGATGTAAGTACTCTTGGGATTTTGAACGCGTGTTCCAGAGCTTTCTAGAACGCTTACGTCTTGCAGTACGCTTTGGCTTTGCTCCTCCCCACTACGGTGACCAGACGCCCCTCTTTCTAACAACTTGTTCCACATCCCATGGCGTTTTAAAATTAAATAGATATCTTGCAATGCCATGTTTGCATTCTATGAACATGTTTGCTGCTCCATAGGGACTGAATTTTTTTTTAATTTATTTTTTAAATTTTATTGGGGGCTCTTACAGCTACTACAACATTCAGTACATCATTAGTATCAAGCACATTTGCACACATATTTCCACATACATTTCCCAATATTTTCCCCCTGGGGACTGAATTTTTAATCAAGAATCGGCCCCCACCCCCGCCTGGCCAATGGTGTCCCGCTTAACAACTGGCCACTTTACAAAGCTTTTTCTGTCTTCCAGCAAGAGTTATCTGCAGATGACGGTAGAAATGCCTTTGATGGTCTAGAACTAACTTGGAATTCTAGTGATCACTTTGAGAAAAGGAGTTTCTATTTGTGCTTGCTCTTTCCTTTGAAAAACTTGTTTAATGTTGTGGCGGACGGTGGAGGAGAATCTTGTGTGTTTCTGTTTGTTCCTTGTGCAAACATTTTATCTGCTCTCTTGCGGGTTGGTCCAGGTTTCCTGTTCTGTATGCCTAGATTTTTGTGACCCAGAGTAAATCTGGAAAGGAGTGTTCTGACTCAGCTTTGAATGGGGGTGATTCTGTTTACAAGGAGCTCTGAGTCACTGGGTTTATGCCCACAACAGTGAGGGGTGCTGTAGCGGCTCTTAGCCTTTCCCCCCAATTCTGAGAAATTGAACCCCGTTGTGGTGACTTTGTTTGGGGTGATAGCACCAAAATGATAATTTTCAGATCTTGCTAGAAATCTGCAAGGGGAACAGGAGGTAGCTTTTGATCTGTCTTGCAGCACCTCTTGCTAATCAGAGGAGCATCGTGATTATGTGTTGGGCTGGTAACTCACAGGTCAACAGTTCAAAACCACCACCTGATCCATGGGAGAAAGACTGGGCCTTCTCATCCCACAAAGAATGGCAGTCTTAGAAACTCCCAGGGGCACCTTTACTCTGTCCTGTAAGGGCGCCAACTCAATGGCGCTGAGTTTAGTTTGGCTTTTGGGGTTGTTCATGGGAAAGAATGGAATGCTCTCTCTGAAAGTTCAAGCCCAACCTTTGCTCTGGGCAAGAGACACCAGCATGCAATTGTCAAGAATTCTAGAAAATCAGCCTATCTTTTAAGATTGGGGTAATCCCAAAGTAGATAAACCCCACTGAAACAGCTCGAACTGCTGTAGCTACTTTGAGCATGACCTCACTCTGTGCCGGACTATTTTGAGAGGGTTCGCTGCTGTTCATCGTTGTAACATTGGCCATTACGAGAGGAAGCCCAATGCCTTTACTAGCTTGCAAGCTGACTTATTTTTTTCAGCATCACCTGGGTTTATTTGTACAGCCAGCACAAGAAGACACCAGCACCATGCAGGCGCAGCCCAGGGCTCACCCAGTCCCTCTGGCTCTCACACAGAGAAATCTACTTTGGGGGAGCCCGGGTGCCTTCGGGAGCTGGAGCCCAGGCTCCTGTGGGAGCTTTTGCTGAAGTTGAGGCCTTGGCTGGAGCATCAACCTTGCTTTGTGTCTTGGCTTTGGGCCCGCAGAGCCTCAGACCCTTGGCAATACGTGCCCGAGCCAGCTTGCCAAGCTTTGGGTGGGAGATGTAGGCCAGTCAGCTGAGCTTGCGGTTGATGCCCTTGGGGTCTTGGCCTTGACCTCCGTGGGCTTCACAAGCTCCTGGGTGGCCTTGATGCAGGCAGCCGAGGTCTTGGCATTGTTGGCCTGCCTTTTTTCTTCAGGCCCTTCTTTTTGTGCTTCTGGGCGAAGTGCATGTTCCTCAGAAACTTGGGGTCCACCCCCTTGAGAGACTCGTATCATTGTGATTGGGGTTTTTTGATGCCTTTTCTATGCCATTTCCGGGATTGGTTGTGCATGGTGTGGTTCTGGGACTTGGCTATGTCTGCACCGATGCCTGCTGCTCCGGGAGCGCCAGGGACCGGAAGAGAGAGAGTGAGCTGATTTTTAAAGTCTTTAGAGACCCGTTGAGTAAGATAGCATATTCGTTGAGATGAAATATGTTTTGGGTCTTCTAGGATACCGAGTGAGATTCCATCTTGAGGACTCCATTTTGAATTTTAAAAACATGTGATTTTCATTTCTAAATATATATATATATGTATATATATATTTGGCATCACTGCTCTCCGGTGGTGGGAGTAGCAGGCCCAGCCCCACTGCTGGAATTGAACCTCTGTCCCAGTGGGCCGCAGTCCCGCACACAACCACTATGCCACCGGAGCTCAGCCTCCAAATATTTTCTACTTGAGCCCCTGGTAGAAGCTACTCTCCCCTCCCACCCCCCTTTTTTTTTAAATTCCAGCTACCCATATTTCCTCTCTCCCTCCGCCCAAAGTTTAAGATAATTAAATTTTATTTCAGTATTAAGTTCCATTTGTGGTATAGGAATACTTTTAAGAATAAGTTTAATGACTCTGGCAACATGTGTACAAATATGCTTTATACAAATGATGTATTGAATGTTATAAGAGCTATAAGAGCCCCCAATAAAATTTAAAAAACGAAACTTGATTTTCATTTCTTTATTTTCCTCGCCTTCAATTATTTTGAACCTCAATGGCAAATAAACTGTTTCTTCTGACTCTTAATTAGGCAATCTATTTGAAGAGTGCACCATACAAGAATGACTTATTTTTGATTGGTATAACAAGACCCACTAGAGCAAAGCATATAATTATTACCTCCAAGGGGTGTCATTAAATGAAATACCTCCTCCATCTCCCAAAGAACTCTGCTCTGGTTTTTGTGACATGTGCATTCTTAGGAATTAAACTGCTCTGATATCATAAAGAATATCATCATTCATTTAGGGTTTTGTGTTTATAACAGTTTTGCAGTCAAAATCTTGTCAAAAGTGACAAGTTAGATACTACAGAATGTGTTTCATTTAAGAAATCAAGGGGATTTTGAAAGTGAAAGTAGCTTTTCCAGAAACCTCAAAACCTGGGATGTCTAATTTTCAAAAATCGCTGGTGTTGACTTAGGTATATGCTGATGATTAATTTTCATCTTTGATTCTAAACCTAAAGTAAGGGGGCACGCCTTACTGCTATAGCCCCAGGAAAATCTTTTAAAAAATTCTCTCAATTTGCTGTGCAAGGAGCTCTGGGTCCAGTGGGCCACATATTCTAGCCACCGTCCCCTTGCAGAAGAAGGAGTCTGTCTGCTCCTAAGAGAACAGCAGTTTCAGAAATCCCAAGAGACAGTTCTCCTCTGTCCTCTAGGATCACTCACTATAAGTCTAAGTAGTCTTGAAGATGGTGGGTTTTGATAAGTGTAGACATTTTTAAGAAATCATGGGAAGCTAAATTTGGATTGAGAAAAATTGGTAAATGTGGGAAGCCAAATGCTGTTCCCATCCCCAGTGACGCCATTACTGACCTTTACGGCCGGTCCCTGTTTATAACTTAGTTTGTCTTTAAGTTTAATATGTATATCATTTATTTCCCGCCTTTGTTTTTTGGATAGTTTATGGTTTGTGTGACCTTTATGCCTATTGGTCTATTTCATATGTGGCCTTTATGGTCATTGGTAGACTATTAGTAATGCTGTTTCTATGCGCTAGGAAGTTCACCTAATTAGTATACGGACCTGTTTGAGAACTGCTTCCTGCCACTTGTTTCCGCCATATTATGCGCACATGATTGGTTATTCACTTTCGTCCCTCATTTCCATATAGGTACCGCCCCCTTCCCGTTGCTAGCCTATATTAACCCTGCCTTTTGGCTCAATAAACGAGACTCGATCAGAATCCTGTCCGGTCTCCCTTTCTGGCGTCCCTTGCCCTCTCCGTTCCCAGCCCCCCTTTCAGGAACCCGCGTTGACTGGTCCGCGGGTGGGATCCACTGGCGCCCACCGTGGTGGGCTCGCTGACGACGTGGAGCTGCTTTGGAGCTACAACCCTGAGCAGTAATGCTGCGCCGCAACCCTGAGCTGGGACGCTCCGCTGCTCTGTTGTAAAGCTCCACTAGCTCGCGGCTCTCCCTCGTCCTCAGCCGTCTGAAAACGGGGGAGTCTCCTGAGCAAGCGGGCAACTCATCAAGGACCGGCCCGTCGACTCATGCATTGCCCGGACGCCGTCGCCATCGCCTGTCGCGCCGAAACAACGGGTGAGTTGGTGCCCAAATTATGGGTCAAGAAGTAAGCTAGCATCGGCTCTTTGTAAGACAGTTACCTGATGCGCTCAAGACGCGGGGAGTAAAGGTGGAGGGCCAAGATTTGTTTAAGGTTTTTGATTTTGTCAAAGAAACATGCCCCTGGTTCCCTCAAGAGGGCACGGTTGATGTACGAAACCTGAAATAGAGTAGGGAATTGTCTAGAAGACTACTACAGGGTTTGGGGGCCCGATAAGGTCCCGGTTACTGCTTACTCTTAGTACAACCTTATTAAAAACATTATTAGTGCCGAAGCTCACAGCCCTAAAGTTAGAGAAACCATTGCTCAGTCAGGACAGATTTTAAAAGCCTCCTCCAAACCCGGTTTATGCTCTTCGTTGCAATTTATTCCTTAGACAGTGATGATGATACTCCTCATAATTAGTATTGGTACGTTGCAGACTTACAAGGCTACAGCACCACGGGTCTCCGTAATTTTCCTTGCATTGACCCTGTTATTCTTGAAACCTTCCAGTTGTGAACCTGAGCGCAGCATAACATCACCAACGGCTTGGAAAGTTTTTATTAGTGAAAATTTTACTAGAGTCCCCAGGCACCAAATTGGAGTCACTCAACAGCCTATCTCAGGACTCAAGGGGCACATTCTTGCCTCCACGGTGTGTTCCCCAACTGGATGTTCAAAACCACTAACCTTAAATTTTACAGCATTCAAAGCATCAAATTATGGCACAGGAGACCCCCCCAGGCAAAGGTGTAGAAGATCGTGGCTTTCTCTGTTTTTTTATATGATCAAAAATACCCCAGAAAATAATGTTTGGTGAAACTCTCCCATTTTTTCTGCCTTCATCCCATTTATTGGCCCTGTGGTTGTAATTTTAACGATTGTTTCATTAGGACCTGTGCTGTTTAATAAACTTATGGCATTCATCAGGCAGCAGATCGAAGCAGTCCAAACTAAACCTATACAGGTGCATGGTCACCGCTTGGAGATGCAAGATGAGGGTGGCCCACTCACGGACTTAGAGTGTTAAGACCCCTTCCTTTGTGCGCTGGACTGGACAGTCAATGACAGTCAAGATCAGGCGCTAATCACACCAACCTAAGACAGGCCCTGGTTTGCCAAAGTCACAATAAAAAGCATTCCTTGAGACCTCTGATGGGAAAGGATGAGCTAGCTGCCTGACAGCCTACGACAGATGCAGTCCCCAAAAGGACCTTCAGCTCTCCTATGATTAAAATGGCTGCATCTGCTAGTATAATAAAAAAAAAAGGGGGGGGACATGTGGGAAACCAAATGCTGTTCCCATCCCCAGTAACGCCATTATTGACCTTTACGGCCGGTCCCTGTGTATAACTTAGTTTGTCTTTAAGTTTTATATGTATATCATGTATTTCCCGCCTTTGTTTTTTTGATAGTCTATGGTCTGTGTGACCTTTATGCCTATTGGTCTATTTCATATGTGGCCTTTATGATCATTGGTAGAATATTAGTAATGCTGTTTCTATGCGCTAGGAAGTTCACCTAATTAGCATACAGACCTGTTTGCGAACTGCTTCCCGCCATTTGTTCCCGCCATATTATATGCATATGATTGGTTATTCACTTTTGTCCTTCATTTCCATATATGTACCTCCCCCTTCCTGTTGCTAGCCTATATTAACCTTGCCTTTTGGCTTAATAAACGAGACTTGATCAGAATCTTGTCTTTTCTCCAATTTCTCGCGTCTCTTGCCCTCTCCATTCCCAGTCCCCCTTTCAGGAACCCACGTTGACTGATGCACTGGTCGGATCAGGTAAAGGTTTGGGAAAAATGAAGATAATTAAACTTTATTTCAGTATTAAGTTCCATTTGTTAAGTAATTTACTGATATTCAATTGGGCCAACAAGTAGTAGTTATAATTTGAATTTGATATTGTGTTAGTCCGAATTGACTAGAGAAACAAATCCATAGATAGCTATCTATAAAGTCCTCTTCAGACTCATGCAATATAGGCAGTGATGCTGAGTGCAGGAAGATCATAGGGCAGCGGGTGGGAAATCTTGTGGATCCAGTAGTGTTATAAGCCTCTCAGGGCTGACAGGGGTCTCCATAGATGTGGAAGCAGGTCTGACACACAGGGAAGTGAGAGCAACAGAGCCACCAACACAGACTCCGGAGACTGGCTCAAGGGCACAGATCTAACTTGATTACAGCTTTTGCAAGGCTTATATAGGTTTCATTGACTAGATCATACTTCCTGGTTTCCAAACATTTTCTTATATGGTCATGGGTTTGCAGCTTGAAAAACGATAGACCCACACTGTAGGCTATATAAATAAAGTGTTACGTAAATGAGGTGTGGCTGGCTGAGCCAGCCATCCAATCGGCTTACAAGACTATTTTGTCCAATCAAATTACAGAATTTTACCATCCAATCATTATAGGATCTTAATTGTTACTATGGGAAAGTTAGAAGCATTCTGATAGGCTGTGTTTCAGAGATTTAAAGCGGAAGGTTGTCAGATGAGCTGACCTGGGGTCTTATTTACCTCAAGACTGGAGTTTTTCCAGGAGTCATGGAAACGCAGGATACCCAGCAGCTTCCACTTGACTCAAGACTGGAATATTCCAGGAGACTTAGAAGTGCAGGTTCCAGCTACCTAAGGGCGTGGACACCCAGCAGCTTCAAGACTGCTCCAGGAGTCACAGCAGCATCCTGCGTTTTCTACGCCTTTCCCCAGATCCGCAGATCCTTCCAAGAATGCCCCCCCAGAGGTCTGGCTTCATCAGCCTCTTTTCATGCCTCTTTTCATATATATATATATATACATATATATATATATATATATATAGAGAGAGAGAGAGAGAGAGAGAGAGAGAGAGAGAGAAAGCAACAGAGTCTCTCACGTCCACAGAATAATACAAGAGTTCCCAGAATCCTCAGGGGAAGGCCATGTCCACATAGAGGGCTCATTGGCTGTATGCTGACTGAGTGGCTAGACTCCGCTCCTTCATTCTTAATCCTCAGATTGACACCAGATTTTGTAACTAACACACATATGCCATTGTGAGAATATATATGTTATTGTTGCCGTTAGATGCCATTTGGCCAGTTCCGACTCATAGCAACCTTAGTAGGCACAATGGAACGAAGCACCACATGGCCCTACACTCACCTCACAATTGTTCTTTCACTTGAGCCCATTGTTGCAGTCAATGTGCCAATCCATCAGGTTGAGGGTCTTTCTCTTTTTTACTGCCTCTTCCCTTGACCATGCGTGACGTCCTTCTTCAAGAACTGGCCTCTCCTGACGACATACCAAAGTCCGTGAGACGAAGTCTCCGCCACCCCTTCCTCTAAGGAGCATCTGACTGTACTGCTTATAAGACAGATGTGCTTGTTCTTTTGTCAGTCCATGGTACTTGCAAAGTCCTTCATCAGCAACATAGTTCAGATGCACCAATTTTTAAAAATCCTCCTTATTCAACATCTCACTTTTACATGCATGTGAGACAGTTGAAAATAGCACCAGGTGTATCTTTGGCCTCAGTGTCTATACAGGTCTGTGAAATAGGAGGCTTATTTTGTTTTCATTTAAAACAACATTTTCCAAAGTGGGTGACACCACCCCCTGGTGAGGGCCAGAGCAGTCTAGGGGGTTGCAAATGCAGATACCTATCGTAAAACGTTGTTAACTGCCAGGGAGGTGCTGGGTTTTTGTTTGTTTGTTTTGTTTTCCTGAGAGGAGGTGGTAGGCCAAATAAATAATGTATCCTATGACTTGAAAGGTTATTTTGAGAGATATGCAAGAAGAGAAAGGTTTAAAGGACTCATTTTAAAGGAATTTATTTGATAGTCCAAGTTTTATCCATCTGGCTGAAGTTTAATAGTTTCAGGTTACTTTTTGGGTGGAGTGGGGATCTTTAATGCTATATAACATAAGACAAGAACTGGCCTTCTTGACACTGAAGTGAAAGACTTTCTTTGTCTATTGGTTCACAAGTTTAATTCATTCTTTAAACAATCTAGCTTCCAAGGTGTGATGATTAGGTTTTGTGCCCATTGGGCCGTATCCATAAGAAGACCTATAGTATATCAATCAGCTTAATGACATCTCCTTGAAGAATGTGGTCTCTTTATAAGAGACCCTGTTGAAAATTGTTGTCTCTCTTGACCCACTACTTCCTGCTGGCTTGGGTCTTGTGTGTGGCTTCTGGGGCTGGTGGCCTGTGTGGCCTCCTGATGCTGGGAGCTGGCAGCACTTGGCCATGTTCCTGCCAGCCATGCATGCATGCATGCACCTCTGTGCTTGTTAGCTTGCTATTTCCCAGCTCCCCACTCTGCTTTACGGCTTCATCAGCCAGCAGCTGCATGAGGGCTGTTTGGCTTCTGCCTGGTGGTAATTGGGTGGAGTTGGACTTCCTTTCTCTTTGGATAGCCAAAGGAGATCAGATATGGCCGTGTGGTTTATTCACTTAGTTTCTGGAGTGGGATCTCTTGAGCGGTCTCCAAATTCATGGGAGCCTGGAACTTTGTAAGAGAAACAAGGAAAGGGCATGAGAAGTGAAACTTTTGATTCTTATATAAACCGCAGTTGAAAGGGAATAATCTCTTGTGTAATTTCTTGTTGACGTAAAGCGTTTAGTGCATTTTCATTTGTATATGTGTTATATCATGGTAGACGCAAGTATGATTTTATGGTCTTTGTGTGAAGATTATATATGGGTAAAGAGATGTGTACAGGTGCCAAATTGACAAGGGTGGTCTCAGATACTTATATATATATATATATTTGTGTGTGTGTGTGTGTGTGTGTGTCAACTTGGCTGCACCTACAGGAAGCTACAGGCAGAGTCTGACTTATCAATCAGATCACGCACTAATGACCTCTCCATGGGGATGTGACCTACTTATGAGATCCTGGGAAGTACTGGTTTTCCGGGCTGGGGGCCCACAAAGACTGCTAACCCCGGGAGCTCGCGATGCCTGCCATGTTCTTGCCAACCTCTCAGGGCTCTTCATTTCTCCATCCCCCAGTTTTTCTCTCTGCCTTCCTGTTTCATCAGCCAGCAGCCACATGACCCTGGAGGGGCCTCAGCAAGCACCTGACCCATGGACTTGAGTTGGATTGAACTGGGTCCCTTCCTTTCTCTTTCATATAAATATACAAGTGTCACTGGTTTTATTTCTTTCGAAAAGCCGGTCTCACACACAGGAAAGTGGGGATTGGGTTCATCAAGTGTGGCAAGTTTTAGTTAACTTGATTGGCCCAGTGTTCTCAGTAGTTTGGCAGAAAGACCTCTCCAACAATGTGACAAACATAATGTAAACAACCCCATGAGGATTGTTCATGGGCTTTATTCTGCTTGCAACATGTAGATGTGTCTGTGGGGGCAGGGGGTGGAGGGGGTGGCCAGCTTCATATCTAGAAGTAGACACTGTGGAGAACTCAGTGTCTCTTCTTTCTGCTGGTCTGCATCCTGTATTTGGTTTCTTGGACCTTGGGTGGTGGCCTGCCATGTGGTCTCCTAACCCTCAGAGCTGTCAGTGCCCTGCTGTGTTATGGCCCTTAGATCCACTCAACTGGATCTCCACGGACCTGCAGTCTTCCTGCCTCCTGTCTCATCTTTCTCCTTCCTGGTTTGTTGGTTCGGCACTTTCATGAGTCAAGAAAGGTCTCTAGCTTAATAGCTGACCGATGACGTTAAGCCAGAGTGGGACTTGTCTAATCTCTGGCTGTGTGGGCTGCTCTCTTGATAGATGTTTCTTTCATGACATAAATCTCTTTCTTGTACATTTATGTGTCAGTCATTTTGCTTCCTTAGAAAACCCATATGAATAGCCTAAGCCACGGGATTTTGAAAATGCTGATGCTCAGATGTTATTTTTCAGTAGATTATTACCATAGATCCCTGGAAATCTGAAACTTCCTAGAGAGTCATACAATATTTTTGATAGCCGGGTTTGTAACTTTAATTGTTGACATGGTTGTTGTTTTGTGGGTTTCTTTTAATATAGCTGTTTACCCACAAGTCTAATTCAGATGTTTCATAAATTGATAATTTGTTATTATATCTAAAACTTTAAAAATAAGGGTAATCATTGCATTGTAAGATACTTTTGATCAATGTTTCTTCTGATTTTAAGTGAATTTTATTCGGTTTTGCATTAGTTTTGTAGGTCCCATCAAGTCATTCACGTTAAAAATCATTATTTGATCCTGGCTATATTAAATCTTGTCTTCTACTGGTAAACCTTTGCTTTGCTGACATGCTGAAACACTTGACTAAAATTTCCAACAAAATTATGGACTACAGATGCTCCATTGCCTGTCCGCCCCCTCCCAAAATATGGACTTTATTGGACTTATAGAAAAGACTGATATTTTGAACTTGGAGCCTACCAAACTAAATAAAAATCTCTAGGACTCTAGAAAGTGGCAGCATTCACAGATTAAAATGGATGCAAATTGTCAAGAATAAAAATTAGCCACTAAATGAACTAGAATGTTATTATAGGTTTTTGTGGGAGAATATTGTGGGTGTTTTAAGGGTCTATTCTCGATATTAAAAATGAAAGCAATCATTTATTTTTCTTCATTCTCTTAAACGGTATAAATAATGGATTTAGATGCTCTGACTCTCAGATGAAAGGCTTTTGTTGATACACAGAGCAAGATTATAAAAACCATAACTAGGGCTGACACACCCGGTGGCGTAGTGGTTGTGCGCGGGACTGCGGCCCACTGGGACGGAGGTTCAATTCCAGCAGTGGGGCTGGGCCTCCTACTCCCACCACCGGAGAGCAGTGATTGCCCCCCCCCCCAAAAAAAAAAAACATAACTAGAGTAGAAAAAGAAATGCAAGCTATAGTTTTATAAAGTATAATGGCAGTTGGATTTTCTACTAAGTCTCTAAAGGAACAATTTTGTGTTTTACTAGATGAGTGTTGTTCATATTTATAAACAACTTGAAGTTTTATAGAATGTAGCTGCTACTAGTGCTGCTTAGGTAGAGACAAATGTCTTATGCTATTTGTTATTTTTTATACATGTAAATCATTTTAAGAGGGCTATTACAGCTGTTATAACAATCCATATGTCAATTGTACCAGGCACAGTTGTATATGTTGCCATCATCATTTTCAAACATTTTCTTTCTATTGAACCCTTATTATCAACTCCTTTTTTTGCCTCCCTCCCCCACTCTCCCTCCCTCACGATCTCTTGATAAATTGTAAATCATTATTATTTTCATGTTTTACACTATCTGCTGTCTTCCTTCATCCACATTTCTGTTATTCACCCCCCTCAAGTGGGGGTATAATATGTGCATTCAGTTCCCCCTTTTCTCTCCCCCCCTTCCCTATACCCTCATGGTATCACTAGTCCCTTTATTGTTCCTGGGGTGCTAGCTATCCTGGATTCTCTGTGTTGAGAGTTCTTATATACCAATGTACATGCTCCAGTTGGATTTTTAAGGTCGATCTGGGGTCATGACAGTGGGGCGGGTGGGGGGAGCATTAAAGGACAGAGGAATGTTGGGTGTTTCATCAGTGCTATACTGCACCCTGGCTGGCTCATCCTTTCCTTGTGAAGGGCTGTCCAATTGTCTACACATGGGCTTTGGGTCTCCACTCCGATCGCATTCATTTACATTCATATGATTATTTGTTTTAGGTCTTCTAATGCTGGATACCTGATTCCGTTGACACCTTGTGATCACACAAACGGGTGTGCATCTTCCATGTGAGCTTTGATGCTTCCCAGCTAGATGCCCTTGTTTGACATCAAGCCTTTAAGACCCCAGACACTATATCTTCTAAAGCCAGCACCATTCACATTTTGACTTATCCCAGAATGCCAGGTTATTAGAACAAAGTGTTCTACACACCCATTTTGACTTATCCCAGAATGCCAGGTTATTAGAACAAAGTGTTTTTGCATTGAAGGAGGACTTGCGTAGAGGCCCAATGTCCATCTGCTACTTTGATACCTAACATATAAATGTATATAAATAGACCTATACTCCTATCACTATATATTAATATATTTATTTTTATATATGCATGCCTATATTTATACCTCTATAAATGTCTTTTGTCTCCTAGTTCTTTCCTCTAGTTCCTTGTACTTTCCCCCTGGTCCACTGTCATGTTCAACCTTCATTCAGCTCTCTGTACTTCCTCTTGGCTACACTGTACTTGAGCAAATCCCACCAGGCATTCTACACCCTCCTCGTCTTTGATCTTAGATTTCTTATTGTTCCCTTGTCCCTGGGTTTGTTGGCTTCTCCGTCCCTTTCCCCCACCTCCTCCTCTCCCCTGTTCCCTGGAATCATCTGTCCAGTTGTTTTAACCTCAGGATTGTTTATCTTGCCTATATTATATAGATAGACATGCAAAAAGAAGGAGGAGGAGAAGTGGGGAGGGAGCTATAAATTTTTCCAGCCCCCCCTACTGATTATTCTTATACAGAGACTTGCAGTTCTTGCTTTTGAGGATCATTTTGCCAATTAGCACAATATTGTTCTAACTCCAGGTCATTTCCCTTACATGCCCATCTAACCAGACACCCAGATGATCTATAACACAGACGGTGAAAATCAGAGGAAATTAATAGATAATAGTCTTAGAATCCAAAAGAAAGAATATAGGAGGCATTGAACACTGACTGAGAGAAGAAACTGAACAAGAGACCTGGGAAAAGATAGATTCATTGTAGGCTGGTTTGAGGTGGCTCAGCTATAATCAACTTCACTCGCTCACGACCAACACAAGTGGCTACACTGGTAGCAGCTGATTACAAGAAATATGGCCTCTCCCCTTGCTCCACATACCTTCCTGCTGACCAGATGTGGCCAATCCTCAATCTCCTTCACCCAACAGTCAGTTACATGCCCCTTGGATAGCTCTTCTGAGTCTGAGGTCAGAGGCGAGTCCTTGTGAATTGGCTTCCAGGGCACCACACCTGCCTTTGGAGTGTGTGAGGCCTGCCTTATCAGATTAGTGGTGAGCACAGTGCCAGCTGTGCCTGTTGCCAGCAAACCTGGGTTGGCAAGAATTCCTTCCATAAACAACTGCCTACCCCTACCACCCTCTGGGCTCAAAAGACGAGAAGCTATTCACTCAAAAAGCAGAAAACTCCAAACAAGAGAGATTGCTGGAGAAAATGACCAAAATATATTTCCTGCATATGCCATTTTCAGCCTTGAATCTTGGAGAAGCAACAATAAAAAATGCTTGTGCTTTTTGTCCTTATGATCCACTGATCCCTAACAACATCAACAAATACCTAGAATATTGATCTTTGTGCAGTCTAACAACATCAAGAAGTACCTAGGATATTGATCTTTGTGCATCCTATTCCATTTTTGACAATTTCCAATGTTCTTAAATTCATACTTCATATATTTCAAGTTTCAATTATTCCTTGATATTTGCAGCTGTTTCTTCTCATCCTCAGCAAATGAAGGTCCTCATGGCTTGACTCCCAGAGACTTTACGCCATCCACGTCTCATGACTCTACTTTGAGAAGGCAGCTTGTCCTTGATCATCTTTCGATGCCTGCCAAACTGACGGGCTCATCTTGGCACTATTGCTGACAATGTTCTGCTTCTTTTTATGATGTTTTTGTATCTGACAATGTTTTGATGCTGTCCATAAGGTTTGCAGTGGCCAATTTCTCTAAAGCGGACAGCCTATTCTTCCTTCATAGTCTCTTCTTTGTCTAGAAGTTCTGATGAAACCTGTTCACTTTGGATGAGTTTGCAGGCATTTGAAATACCAGTGACATCGCTTCCAGCATCAAAGCTACAAACAAGCCATCATGGTATGACAAACTGACAGACATATCACCACCACATATCATTTCCTGAATTTGTCCTTGTCAATCTTGATTCTTTGTGTTTCTACCTCTTGAAGAATTGTTGTAGGACAACTTCCATAACACCATGAAAGATGAGAAGATATGCATTCAAGAAGCCGAACATACTCTATACAAGAGAAAACCCCAAAGCACCAGGAGGGATCATTTCTGGCCTATGTTCTTTTCAACCTTGAGTCTTGGAGAAAAAGCAATGATAAAAGTTGTTTGCCTAACAGCCATTTTTAAATGAAAAATGGCCCAGAGAAAATAGTGAGACCATTCCCCACCCCAGTATTGTGCTTTTTTTAATAATGTGCTTTTTTGAAGATTTTACTCTGCTTAGAAAAACAAACTCCTAAAAAAGAAAACCATACTTGGTGTTAAGGTTTAGGGCAGGCCAGTCATCATTTTATTTGGTCTCCAAAATAATGTTCCGATATGTCTGGCTTATAATCAGATTGCCACTGTTCCTTATTATACATCTTAACAGTAGGTTATCAGTGGAAATTTGTCCTCAGTTTGAGTTAGTTTTGTTTGTGTGTGTGTGTGTGTGTGTGTGTATGTGTGTTGCTGATGTGGAAACTAAATGGTTCTTCCAATATGTTCTTGCCCTGCAGTTACCATAATTTGATATCACAGAAGCAGAGTGTAGAAGACACTGCAATGATGACCAAAGAATTTCCACAGAAATTCAAGATCAGAGAAAGGGAAACTATGTGAAGCTATGTGAGGGCACCCCACCATTTTGTCTGTTTCAAGAAAGTCACTCACCAGGGAGAAAGAGGGAAGGTGGGTCAGCCTTGGAGAGTCATATATCTCAATGACCTCCAATCAAGCTGTGACCTGAGTAAAGTCCACCCACACGTTCCTACTGAAGCCTAGTTAGCACAATAAACCTATCATAAGACAGTTTAACATACTTTATGTTTTTGTAGTATTTTGCTAAACTTATATGTCTATATATTTTAGACATATATTTTTAACAGGATTCCTTTTTCTTCTGCCTTTGGGGGTTGAGGCATGAAATCTTAGGCTCCTTGGAGTTTTGATTTGTCTTTGCAAAGTGTCATAGTATCTTACATAGGTAGGAGATGTTTGGTCCTTAGGCTTGCTTGCTTATACCTCAAAAGAATCATACACACATATTTACAATTAGTTGATGGAGGTATCAGAAAGCTTAGCAAGAGCCCCACGAAAATTTTTGATGTTTCTTTCTAAACACATTTGTTGTAGGTCAAAGGAATTAAAACATCCCTTTGGAACTGAAGTGGAAATGCCCTGGGTGACTGAATGGGACTGTGTTTACATCCCTATTACTTTTATTGACTTCTTTCTCACCATCGGCAGGTAATGTGGATACTGTTTGAAAGTGGATAATACCAGGTAGAACGTGTTTGAAAGTGGATAATGCCACTGTCCTAACTAGCCCAGGAAGGGGCGGTTTCACTCTCAGAGATCATCAGGCCACGTGGTTGTGTATTATATCCAGATGAAGATCATCAGAGTCCTCTGAGCCAATTATGTAAGTTTCTTTAATCTACAATAGTGTACGTGTGCCAATGATCGTCCCTTTTCAGCTTTCGCAGTTCTGCCTGGGACTGTAATGACTCGATCTGCTACCAGTCATGATTTTATGAGTCTCCTGTCTCCTTTGTTCTTCATGTCCTAGTTAAGTATCTATGACTGTGAATTCTTGGATACCACTGTGACCGCATGTTGATGGTCTCCCTCATATGGGAGACCTGTCTTTGTCCAGTTTCAGACTTAATAAATAGGGCTCAATAACACATATTTAGACATTGGGGCTTCCCTCCCTCTAGACATAGATTCCCAAAGTTATTTGCCTTACCGTCTCTTTTACAGGAACCCCCCCCCCCTCTGTGCCAATGTTGGGCTGGGTTGTCTAGAGAAACAAAACCAGTGACACTCATAAATGTATAAGGAAGAACTTTATGTCAACTGTAATTTCAAGAAAGCATCCCAGCCCAGTAAAACTCAAGGCCATAGGTCCGATGATAGCCAGGGCCCTCTTTAGACTCGTGCAACTGCAGGTCAAGAATTCAGAAAGGTAGACCGGGTAGCGGGGAGATCATAGGCACAGGGGTGCAGAGTTGGGGGATCCAAGATCAGTGGGAACATGGCAGGGCCCTGACAACTCAGCAGCTGACTTGGGGCTGACCCTGGAGGGAGACACACAGCGTGCCGGCACGGGGGAGGGGGAAGTGCCAGAGAGGAAGAGAGCTCCCAGTGTCTCTCTTACAAAAAGGCCATGCCCCCAAGCGAGCATCATCCAACTGTGTCCTGATTGATAGGTTGGATTCCACAGCTACACTTCCACACAGGTGCAATTGACAGGTTCACATCAACTCTAAGTATTATAGCACCATCCCCAGCCCCCTGGGCAATTACAATTTTTTTGTATTATGGACTAAGTGTAGGTATATCTACCTTGGTGAGCCCACGAGATCCTTCCACCACTATCCATGGGAAATATTGCTCTAGACCAAACTGTGTAATTCAAAATGATCACAGTGTTTTCTAATAAAATGTGATTATTAACATCATTGAAGTAACCACTACTATGAATAGGTAGTATGATGTGGTTTGGTTTTTGCTTTTAAAAAATTAAATAATTCTATTGGGGGCTCTTACAGATATTACAATCCATAAATCAATTATATTAAGCAAGCTTATACATACATTGCCATTGACATTTTCAAAACATCTTTCTACTTGAACTCTTACTATCAGCCCTTTTCCCCCTCCCTCTGCCACCCTTCCACCTTTGTGAACCCTTGATAAATACATATATTTATGGTTTTGCTATTCTCAATCCTGCTTCTGAGGGATTTATGTGTCATGATTTCTATGTGTTGAAAGCCCTTATTACTCCTGCCTAGCAGGACTCGTGAGGCAGAACTGGGGTAATGATAGTTGGGGCTGGAGGGTGGGGAGAAGCATTAAGAAATCAAGGAATATTGAATGTTTCGTTGCTGCTAACCTGCACTCTGGCTGAATCGTCCCTTCCCTGTGACCCTTCGGTGAGGGGCTGTCCAATTGTCTACAGATGGACTCTGGGTCTCCACTCCAATCCCTTTTCTCCACATCAATATAATCGTATGTTTCAATCTGATACCTGATTCCATCAACACCGCATCACACAGAGGTGCTTTTTTTCTTGTGGGCTTTGTTGCTTTCCTGGCCATTTGTTTAACTTCAAACCTTTAAGACCAAAGGCACAATAGTTTCAAATAGCTGGGAACATCATCTTTCTTCACCATATTTGCTTATGCCTCATTTTGTCTTCAGATTTCTTGTCAGGAGGGTGAGTATCACAGTGCCAGGTTAGTAGAACAAAGTATCCTTGTGTTGAGGCAAGACTTAAGTAGAGGCCAAAAATCCATCTGCTACCTTAATACTTTAGAATATCGATATATATGCATAAACCAATACTGATATCAGTATATATTAATATGTTTACATATGTACATGCTTACATTTATACCTCTATAATGTCTTTTGCCTCCTAGTTCTTTCCTCTATTTCTCTTTACTTTCCTGCTGCCATCATGTTCACCCTTCATTTGACTCTCTATAACTCCCCTATTATTATACTATGTATTATTATTTTGCCATATCTTACATCATCCAATGGATCCATTCGCCTATAATCCTGTTATTTGTTTCCCTCAGGTGGGTTTATACAATCATCATTTCTATCAGTTTCCCCTCACCAGCTCTCTTCCTGTACCCTAGGGAATTGTTACTCCCATTGTTATTTCTGAAGGCTTCACTCTATCTTGGATTTCATGCATTGAATGAAATGCAATTATGCAAACTATACAATTATACAAATGAACATACACAGGCCTCACAAGATACATGAGGTGAAAATAAGACCATAATAGTAAGAAGAGGAAATATTAAAAAATTAGAGGATATTTATGTGTTTCTTTAGTGTTACACTGCACCCTGGCTATATCATCCCATCTGTGCAGAGAGTAGTGCCACCATCAAAGACTTGAAAGTTGTAGGGATTGTGATTCCTACCATGTCCCTGTTTAACACACCTATTTGGTCTGTAAAAGAAAAAAAAAAGGCCCACCAAAAACCAGATGAATCTTGGAGAATGACAGTGGATCATCATAAACTTAACCAGATGGTGACTCCCATTGCAACTGCCATTCCAGATGTGATCTCATTGCTTGAGCAAATTAATACTTCTCCTGATACTTGGTATGCAGCCATTGATCTGATCAATTCCTTCTTCTCAATACCAATCTCAAAGGACCACTAGTAGTAGTTTGCCTTCAGCAGGTAGGGACAACAATACACTTTCACAACTCTTCCCCAGAGGTACATCAACTCTCCCACCCTGTGCATAATTTAGTCTGAAGGGACTTTGAGCGCCTGTCTATTCCACAAAATGTCACACTAGTTCATTATATTGATGACATTATGCCAATTAAGGAGAAAGTATCAAAGACTCTAGAGTCATTGGTACAACAGTTGGGAAATCAACCCAACAAAGATTCAGGCACCCTCCATCTCAGTAAACTTTCTATGGGTCCAGTGGTATGGGGCATGCCAAGGCATTCCTACTAAAGTGAAGAAGCTATTACATCTGTCTCCCCCAACAACTAAACAGGAGACACAATGCCTAGTGGGTTTCTTTGGCTTTTGGAGGGAGCATAACCCTCACTTGGGTGTTCTACTTCAACCTATTTATCAAGAGATATGAAAGGACTCCAATTTTGAATGGGGTTCAGATAAGAAAAACTTCTGCAACAGATTCAGACGGCTGTGCAAGCTGTTTTGCCATTGGAACCCTATGATCTAGCTGACCCAATGGTGCGAGAGGTATCAGTCATAGAGATGCAGTCTGGCATGGTTGACAGGTCTCTCTTGGTGAATCACAGCACAGACCATTGGGATTTTGGAGTAAAGTCCTGCCATCCTCTGTAGGCAACTACTTCCCCTTTGAAAAACAGCTGGTGGCCTGTTACTGGGTCTTAGTAGAGACTGGTCGCCACACCACGGGCCACCAAGTCACCAGGAGGCCTGAGTTGCCCATCATGAACTGGGTCTTGTCTGACCCACAGAGTCATAAAGCTGGACGTGCCAAGCAATACTTGATTGTTAAATGGAAGTGGTACATACGAGATCAGGCTAGAACAGGGCTTGAAGGTACAAGTTAGCTGCGTAAGGAAGCGGCCCACATGTCCACAGTCTCCCCTCTTGTCACAGGGCCTGCCTTCCCTCAGTCTGCATCTATGACCTCCTGGGGAGTTCCTTATGATAATTTAACTGAAAAAGTGTAGTTATGCTTGGTTTATGGATGACTCTGCGTGATATACAGGTGTGACTTTGTAAGTGAACTGCAGCAGCATGAGAGCACCTTTCTGGGATCTCCCTCAAGGATAAGGGTGAAGGGAAATCCTCCCAATGGGCAGAACTTCGAGCAGTGCACTTGGCTGTTCAGTTTGACTGGAAGGAGAAATGGCCAAATGTGAGTTTATATGCTGATTCTTAGGCTATGGCTAATGGCTTGGCTCGATGGTCAGGAAATGGAAGGAACACGATTGGAAAATTGGTGACAAGGAGATATGGGGGAAGAGGTATATGGATAGATCTCTCTGGATGGGCCAAGAAAGTAAAGATAATCTTGTGTGATGTGAATGCTCACTAAAGAGTTACTTCTGAAGAAGAGGACTTTAACAATTAAGTGGATACGATGACATGCACTGTGGAGACTGGTCCTCCTCTTTCCTCTGCTAGATTTGTCATCGCCCAATGGGCACATGAACAAAGTGGACATGGTGGCAGGGATGGAGATTATGCATGGGTGCAACAACACTTACCAAGGCTGACCTGGCCACTGCCACTACTGAGTGCCCCATCTGCCTGCAGCAGAAACCAACGTTGAGTCCAGGGCATGGGACCATTCTTCAGGGAGATCAACCAGTAACCTGGTGACAGGTTGATAACAAAGAACCACTTCCATCACCGAGGGGGCAGTGCTTTGTTTTTACTGGAAGAGATACCACTCTGGATATGGATTTGCCTTCCCTGCACACAATGCTTCTGCTAAAACTACCACTCGTGGACTTACAGAATGCCTTATCCACTACCATGGCATCCCACATAGCATTGTTTCCGATTAAGGAACACACTTCATGGCAAATGAAGTGTGTCAATGGGCCCATGCCCCTGGAATGCAATGGTCCTATCATGTTCCTCATCATCCTGGCTTGATAGACCAATGGAATGACCTCCTCAAGAGACAATTACGGTGCCAGCTAGGTGATAACACCTTGCAGGACTGGGGCAAAGTTCTCCAGGAGGCTGTATATGCTCTAAACCAGCAGTCAATATCTGGTGCTGTGTCTCCAATAGGCAGGATTCATGTGTCCAGGCACCAAGGGGTAGAAGCTCGAGTGGCATCACTCCTATTTTTCCTAGTGATCCACTTGCAGCACTTCTGCTTCCTGTCCCAGCAACCTTATCTCCTTCAGACCTGCAGGCCCTAGTTCCCAAAGAAGGAACTCTTTCACTTAGAAACACAGCCTGGATTCCTCTGAACGGGCAGCTAAATATTCCCCCTGGCCACATAGTGCCTTGGGATCAACAAGTAAAGAAAGGTGTAACTGTACTGAGTGGTGTGATTGATCTAGATTACCAAGGAGAAATTGAACTGTGCTACAAAATGGAGGTAAAGAAGAATATGTTTGGAATCCAGGAGATCCCCTAGGCCACCTCTTAATATTACCGTGCCCTGTGATTAAAGTAAATGGTAAGCTACAGCAGCCCAATCGTGACAGGACATCTAATGACCCAGACCCCTCAAGAATGAAGGTCTGGGTCACCCTACCAGGCAAAGAACCATGGCCAGCTGAGGTCCTGGCTGAAGACAAAGGTAATACAGAATGTGTAGGAGAAGACGTAGTTCTACCTATCAGTTATGACCACATGATCAATTGCAAAAGCAATGAGCTGTGCATATTGATCCCCCTTGATGCCGAAGACAATTGCGTACCAGAAGAGAGACAGAAGAGTGATTGAGGCAAAATAGCAGTAAAGCAGAGAGGCGGAGGAGTCGATTCCCAGCCCACAGAGCTGGTACAGATGAGTGGAAAGTGTCTTATAGGGTGGGTTACTTCTAGGAACTTCCTTGGGGGACATGGATTTGTTGCCCAAGAGAGTTGGAACTGAGTGCCTTCAGACTGAGACTTAGGGCAGAGTAACAGGACCTTTGGCCATTTAATGGCCTACCTAAAAGGTCTCTGTCACATTGCGCAAGCAGGGCAGAGATCCACAGGTCATCATTTTAGAGATCATAGGAAGAACAGATGTAACACCTTAAATATTAAAGAATTAAAGGTAGTGGTTGAATAACATCAACCTCATACCTGAGAAAGATCAAATAAGGATGTCAGATTCTGAAACTTGCTCTTGAACATGGAATCGATGAGGTAAAAAGAAAAAAAAAGCTGAACAGATCATTTCAAAGTGTAGCTTGAGAAGATAAAGTATTAGGATGAGATGTGTAAAGGTCTGGATGTAGAAAATCAAAAGGGAAAACACACACTTTTTTTCATGCTGAAAGAAACTAAGGAAAATATCAAGTCGCAAGTGGCAATAGTATTCTAGAGGCACAATATTTAATGATGCAGAAAGCATGTTATTGTTGTTGGGTTGTTATTTGGGGGTAGTTGGAGGGGGTAAATGTATTTATATGAAATCCAGAAAAGGTAAATCCAGAGAGATAGTAGCTAGATGGATAGTTCCTCAGAGCTTTGGCAGTTAACATTGTGCAATGAGTACAATGAAGAAATGAAGTACACTGAGGGAAATGTCCTAAAATTGATGTTGGTGATGGTTGCAGGCCTCTTTTTGATATTGTATGATACGTAAATCATACGTCAATAAAACGGTTTTTTAAGGTTAGGGCTAGGGGAAAAAAAGAAGGAAAAAAAGTTGTGTTTTTTAAAGAAGAAGTTGAAAGAAATACACCGTGTTGGTTCCAAGACGACTTGGTTACTGCTCAACCGTTTTAAGAGGTATCTGGGGCAGCAAGATGGCAGTGCAGCCGCAGGACCTGGAGGGTGAAGCGCAATTGACAGAGCCCATGGCTGGGGCGGAGTCTGAGCCCCTGGGCCGCTTCACCTGTCCCGGGTGTTTGGAGGTGTGTGAGAAGCCAGTGCAGGTGCCCGGAGGGCACATCTTTGCTCTGTGAGCCTTCTGGAAAGTCTGAAACCAAAGAATCCTGCCTCTGGGGAATGTCGAAGCACTCGGGCCCCTGGCGTCCGAGCTGCGGAGCTTGAGTGCACAGAGACTTCTTGCCATGGCTGCCATACAAATATCTTCCTAAGATCCGGGTCCATGAGGCTTTCTACTCCAAATACCAGAATTCCATCATGGAAAGCATGAAGGCCACCACTTAAGGATTGCACTTTTTCTTGCCCATATTGCCCCGAGCAGAAATCTGACCAGGAAGGACGCGTGGAGCCCTCCAGACTGCTCCATGGCACAGATACCAAGTCGGTGGTTTGTCTGGTATTTGCCTTCGTGCCCTGGGGAGACCCCAAGTACCGCAGCGCCAGCTTCGTGGAGCACATCCAGCGCCGGCACCGGGTCTCTGATGACACCATCGTAGATTATGACAGGGATGAAGAGGGCACGATGAACCAGGTCCGGCCGCGCTCCCTGGTGGACCTTGCGCTGTTGCTGCAGTGCGGCAGAATTTCCCAGAACTTCCATGGGTAACTTGGGACGCCTCCATCTTCAGTGTACCGCAGACTGCACGCGAAGGAAGGCTGACAAGAGAAGTGGGGGCCCGAAGTCAGAGCCCTGCTTTCCTTGGGCTCTTACCAAAGCTGCCTTCCCTTCCTGTTCGCCTTGCTGGCCTCGCGGGCTCGTCTCCTCTTCATGCGCAAACACTTCACTTCCACGTGTCCCCTGCACCGTCTGTTCAGTTCACGCTCGCCCCTAGCGTCCCCTATCTTCCCTCAGGTCTTCCCAGTCAGCCAGGGCCTCTTCTGGGCCACAGAGCGCACAAAGGAGGCCAGCATCTCCTCGCCCTTACTCCTGGCCACAGTGCGCCTGCGCTGTGATGTCATGGCTTTCCTGATGAACCTGAAGCTGCCAAGGTTTGTATCAGGATACTTCCCACCCCACCCCCTTCTGTTACCTGGTTCAGTCTTAAATACCTGCGTGGTACCTTGTTAGGATAAAGCATGACCGTAGATTTTTTAAAATGAAAGTGTTTCCAGGTTAGCACAGTTAGAACCCACGTATTCATAAGTGAGGAGGAGGGCCAGCAAAGAGAGGTGGGAGGGTCCGGGTCGGGTTCTGATTTTCTGCTTAATGAGCTATGTTCCCATGGCCTTGCCAGGCCTCCCTCTGTGTTTGAGGGCTGGCTTCCAGTCTTGGCTTTGAAACAGGCAAAGGGACCCTGAATGAGAAAGCAGCGCGGGGCTTCTGTGGGATGTGGTTCTGCTCTAGTGGGCGAGGTGGACTAGGGGAAGCCTGGTTTTCCTGTCACAGGTGGTTTCCTGGTGTCACTCTGTAAATCGGGTGTGAAAACCTGCCCTCCAAATACAGAGAATAGAGACAATTTGGTTGCCCTCCCTCCTGCCTCTTGATAAGAGGAACGTTCATAAAGGAGTCACACACCTTCTGATGAGCAGCTGCCAGTAAAAGCTGTCACTTTGGTTACAGACTCAGAACGGCCAGGTTTAAGAGAGTTCACGAATATTAGGAAGCAGATAGCAAAAATGTTGGTCAGCCTACCCTGGAGAAGCTGAATTGCTGACCGCCGAAAGAAAGGGACATGATGCGAGGTCGGTTTTGTTTTTCTCTTTTGCAAGTCGGACTTCTTGAGTCTGAGGGCAAAGCCGTGCTAGCTCATGGTGGTGACTGCACTAATAAGGCCTTACCCGTCTGCTGCTGCTGGCCTTGTGGGTGGCCAACGAAAGGCTGCAGGGGTCCCGTGAGGTAGTAACTTTCTCACATGTTGTTGGCGTCCTGCTGATTTCCAGAGAAGGTTCCCTCAGATTGTGGGAGTTGAGATTGCCTCTGTCAAGCCAGTGGGGACGTGGGAGCAGCACCTCTGAGAGACCTGCATAGAGCACATCTATCCCGCTGGTGGGTCAGAGAAATGTTAAGTTCTTGTATTAAGCGCACTTCATGTAATTCTATTAAGGTAACTTTCCAGACAGTGACATTTGTTAAGTTCTGGCTTTTAAAGGTGAAATATAAATACATTTTATAATTTATCAAAAAAAAAAAAAAGAGGTAACTGTGGTAGTTACATAATCTGTGGTCAACTTGAGACTACTGAAATAAAGGGGTGGAGGTTAGCCTGTCAATCAGGTTGCAGCTTGATGATCTCATTTGGAGGCGCTAATGAGATAAGGACCTTGCTGGAGGCGAGACACGCACACATCTCCTGGTGACAAGACACATGGGAGCTGCACTAATAGAGCCAAACCTGGAGGAGCCAGCTGGGGACCCACACCAGTGCTGAGTTGCTCCCACTACCGCTGGATCCACAAGACTTTCTCCCCCCACCCCCCCACTGGACTTTGATCTTTTTGCATTCAGCATCATTGCATGGCTGCATGAGTCTAAGGAGGAATTTATGGACTTGTATTGACAGAGGGAGCTATATTGGATTTATGGACCTTGACCTGGACAGGGCTGGGATGTTTTCTTAATGTACAATTGTTCTTTGATATAACGTTCTCTCACACACATGAGTGTCTCCCTGGATTTATTTCTCTCATCAACCCTGACTAACACAGCAGCATATGACCAAGAACTGATGGTAGTGAAAGAAGAAGTCCAAGCTGCATCGCAGGGAATGGTCAAAAGCACAGCTTCAGGAAAGAACAGAACAAGATATTTCAACAAGCAGCACAGGAAGTACTTGCAAACCAAGAAGTTTGGGTGACAGCTACCTGGTCATCTTAATGGAAGAGGTCTATATTTGTGTCCACCCCAGAAAAAAACTAACCCAAGAGAAGATGGAAATCATCAAACAACATCGTTAATATTACATTCAAGTGGGCTGAGCCCCGGTGGCGTAGTGGTTGTGCCTGGGACTGCGGCCCACTGGAATGGAGGTTCAATTCTGGCTCCCAGGATCAAAGGCTGGGCCTCCTACTCCCACCACCTGAGGGCAGTGATGCCTAAAATAAAAAAAATATATTACATTCAAGTGACATTTTGCTGGAGATCATTCAAAAATGGTTGCAGGAGCACAGAGACAAGTTGCTGCCAGAAATTCGAAACATTCAGAAGAAGAAGTGGCTTGAGGGAGATCATTGCTGACTTCAAATGGATGTTGGCTGAAACAGAAGATACCCAGAAAGCAGCTTACTTCTGTTTTATTGAGTTCACAAAGGAATTAGTGTGGATCACACCAAACTATGGATAACATTGTGAAGAATGGGAATTTCAGAAATCTTCTCTGTGCTCATGTGGAATCTGTATATGGACCAACAGGCAGTGGTTTGAACAGAACATGCTTTAAAATCAGCAAGAGTGATCTTTCCCCCTCCAAAACAAACAAAACCTGGAACAAGCCCCACTGGGCAGAGCTTTCGTAGCATGCATTTTTCCCCACTATGCAAACATTCAGCAACTCACTCTGAGTTATTGTAGCCACTGATAGCACTTGGGAAGGGTCTCTGGTCACAGTGAATTTTTTTCATAAAATCAGTTTTGCTCAAACCTTGCTTCTTGCGATGGCTAATGTAAGAGAACAGTATGCAACTGTGAAATTTTGTTTCCTGCTTGAGGAAAATGCCACAGAAATGGTTATGATGTTGAAGACTGCTTACATAGTTGATAACACTATGGGGAAAATTCAAGTATAGGTGTGGATTTTTCATTTTAAAAAAAGGTGAACTGTCTATTGATGACAAACCTCATTCTGGATGTGCATCAACTCCCCAAATGGAAGAAGTGTCAACTAGTCGTACATTTGAAGTTTGTTCCAACAGATCAGACTGTTAATCAAGATTTCGATGTAAAGGTTCTGAAAAGATTGTGTAACAGCGTGAAACAAAACAGGCCTGATTTGTGGTAGATGGGGCAAATGGGGAACTGGTTTTACCACCACAATTATGCACCTGCTCATGCAGCCATGTCAGTGCTCCAGTTTTTGGCAAAAAAAAAAAAAAAAAGCCAGCATACCTTACCTGACTTTGCTCCATGGGACTTCTTTTTGTTTCCATGAATGAAGAGGGTCATGAAAGGACAGTGATTTGATGATGTAGAAGAGGTGAAGAAAAAAATGAGGGAGGTGCTGTCAGTCCTCCAAACAGTTGAGTTTGAAAAATATTTCCAAGAAAGGAATCACAGATTTGACCAATGCATTAAGTGTAATGGGGAGTACTTTAAGGTGATAAAGGTGTTTTGTAAAGAAAAATTATATACATGACTTTGAAAAAAATGTTTTTTAATGGGGGATTGTTATCCCCTCCTATTCTCTCACCATACCTATTCAATTTGTGTGTTGATCAAGTAACCCAAGAAGCTGGGCCACATGCAGAAGAACAACATATCGGAATTGGAGGGAGACACATTAACAACCTGTGAAATGCAGGTGATATAAACCTTGTTTGTTGAAAGCAAACATCTGCTCAGTTTTGGTAACTTTGCTTGATAGTCGAACTGAAAATCCAACTTATCAAAACCTGTAAAAGGGTTGATTGAGTCAAGGGTCAATTGACACAAGGGTCAAGTCGGACCTGCCCTCGCTCAGACAACATCCAGTGCGTGTGTGGCTGTGTTACAGCATTGGTCATTGTGCTTTCTCTTGCGTTTTATTTGCTAAAATACTGTAACCGTGGCTCCAAGGAAAGTTAATGATCCCAGCAGTAAATCAACAAAGAAGAACTGAGGAAGAAATCATTATGAAATCTGAATGAGGCCATTGCATGTCTGACTTGGTGGTTAAATTGACATCATCGACATTTTGGGGGGAAATGTGATTCAAGTGGCATATATAGTGGAAGGTGTTGCACAAAGACCCCAGGACATGCAGAGACTGACAAGTGGCTGCTAATTTGGATAAGTCAGAAACAACTTGATGTTGATAGCTGATGTTGACAGCGATGTTCGGGAAGCCTGAGAGTCCACAGTGATGGAAGGGAAATGTTGCAGGAGCCAGGGTCAGACAGTCCAGAGTGTTGAAAGCCACCATGGCTGCTTGGGGAAATCCAGGAGAGTAGTCATACACTCGGAAAAGGGGTGAGTGCAAATAAAAGTGGATTTGCTGAAAACGTGGAGGCCGAGGCTTTCATTCCCCAACAAGTGTTCCAGTGCAATAAGCCAGACTTGGGTGGGGGTGAGGGTGGGGCGGGATGCTCACTCAGACCTTCATTACTGAGGAGGAAAAGGCACTGCCGGGCCACAAGCCTAGGAAAGATGGGTTCACGCTGTTGTGTGAGAATGCTAGTGGGGATTTGAAAGTGAAGCCCATGTTAGCATACCATTCTGAAAAAACAAAACAAAACAGGCTTTCTAAAAACCCAACAAAGCGGGCTGAGCCCCGGTGGCGTAGTGGTTGTGCGCGGGACTGCGGCCCACTGGGGTGGAGGTTCAATTCCAGCAGTGGGGCTGGGCCTCCTACTCCCACCACCGGAGAGCAGTGATCCCCCCCCCCCCAAAAAAAAAAAAACCAACAAAGCATGACGAAAACCAAGTTAGTTTTATATACTGTATTGTGTTTGGATATGTGATGTGCTGTATTTATTGTGTTGAGCGTTTTAGAGGGCTGTTAGATTTGTGTTACGGTTCTGAAAAAAATGAATTTATAAATGCAATTTTGGAGCGTCAGAGTCAATTGTTCAGTTTTCCATTATTTCTTATGGGGAAAATATGCTCAATTCTTGGATTTTTGGTGCTCAAACACAAATATGGGATGGAATGAGTTTGACAGCCAGGGTATGACTGCATTTCATGGTCCCTGGATCCACAGCGTCATTGTGGTGCCAGGGAACACAGCTGTAAATTAAATAGGCACAGTGCCTGTCCCATATTGGGTGGGACAAACAAAACAAAACAGAAACCAAGAGGGAGAAAAGCAAAACTCAACAACGGTCAAAAAAGAAAATAATTAAAAGAGGAAACCCCCCCCCCTCCCCGAAATCCCAAACCACTACCACCAAAACCAAGCAGGAGAAAGCCAGCACACAAGAGCAGGACATCAATCTATTTACTACAAGGGAAAGGAGAGTAAAACTAAAGATAGAGGAAAGGAAATGAGAGAGGAAAGAGAAAAAAACATACAGACAACAGGGAAGTGGATGAAGGGAGACAGTGGGTAGTGTAAGCTATGAAATGATAATAATAATGTACACATTATCAAGGGTTCATGAGGGAAGGGGGTTCAGGGAGAGAGGGGAAGCTGGGGAGCTGCTAAGTAGAAAAGCTTAAGTAGAAAGTAAATGCTTTGAGAATGACGAGGGCAGCGCAAGCACAAATGTGTTTGACATACGACGGATGTGTGGATGGATGTGACAAGAGTTGTATGAGTCCCCAATAAAATGATTATTTTAAAAAAAGGAAGAAAAAACCCAGAGTAACGAGACTAGGGAAGAGGAGAGCAAAGAGAATAGTCATGAAAGACTCAAGTAGGGCCAGGCCAAGGAGAAAAGAGGAACCGAGAAAAGAAAGAAAAGGAAAGCAGAGAAAACAATAAACAGGAAGGAAAAAGACAAAAAGAAACAAGAAAAGGAGGCACATCAGGCAGGCACAGGACTCAGAGAAGACAGAATTGTGGAGGACGGGGTACTGGTTTGCGTTGGCCCCCTCTGGCAGTCCAGTGCTCACAGAGTGAGGAAGGGTGAGGAGGAGGTAGGAAGACCCATCGGAAGAGTTGCTGCCCAGCTAATAGTTCCACAGGATCCTCAGGTCGCTTGTGTAGACCCAGATGGGCTCTGATGTCAGGGTGCTTACTCCCCAAACGAACTTCTGAGGGCTCAGAGGGCAGCTGGGAGCCAGGCAGGTGGTTATGGGAAGAATTGTTGCCCAGGCGGCTGGCAGGCAGGCAGCTGGCCTGGTACTGCACTTTCTTCGGTTTGGATGAGTCAGATGGCACACCCCTCTGGAAGTGTGGGTCCTAAGGACACAGCTCTGACCTCAAGGAGGTGGGGGAGGGCTGGGATGGAGAACAAGGAAAGAACCCCCCCTCCTCATCCCCACCGCGCTGGTCCCGAGTGCACTAAGCTGAGAATGGAAGCTCTGGGTCAAGCCAGCCAGCGATCCACTCCGTTCCTCGTGTCCTTGTTGTCATGGGATCTGTATAGTGCATCTTCCTCGTCTGCCATCTCACTGGAAGTTCCCCAAGAAAGGCCAAGTTTCCCAACACGCAAACTCTGTTTTCTATTGCGCTAGCAGCACTCCTGCTAAGGGACTACTGCAGTTAATGTCCCTCTTGTGGTCGTCCTATGGGGACCCAGTCTTTGACCCAAGATCTCAGTCACTACGAGAGTCTGTCTCATTGCCATGGCTGATTTCCTAGCAGGGCGAGGAGCCCCAGTCGTGAAGCGGTTATGTGTTGGGCTGCTAACCATAAGATCACAAGTTCCCAGGGCCCAGCAAAAGGGATCAAGCTTCCAGAGTCCTGAAGACCAGGGGAAACACCCCTAAAAATGGGCGCACTTTCCACTCCGACTTCCTTGGCCAAGCAGCTGCCAAGAACCAAGGCCGCTTCTCCTGGTACCTGGCAAACCAATGCAGTATTGCCTCTCGGATTGATTGGTTCTCCAAGGTATTTGGGGAAAAGCTTCCAGGACAAGTTGAGGAGCCACTCTCTTTCTGCGAGACTGGGGAGGTCCCTCAGAAGAATCTGGATGTGATGAAAGAGGCCATGGTGCAGGCGGAGGAAGCCACTATGGAGCTGACTAGGAAGCTGGAGAAGCGGGAGAAGAAACGCTTGAAAAAGGAACAGAGGCAGCCGGCTGCACTTGAGCTTGCATCTCAGGAAAACAGTGCTTCTGAGGAGTGTGAGGTCAGCAGGCAGGAGACCGATGGGGAAAGGCCCCCAAAGGAGAGAAAGCAGAGGGCTCAGGAGACTCCACAGGAACATGGATTTGAAGACCCAGCTCTCTCTGCTCTCCCCACACCCAAGAAAAAGAGGTCGAAGGAGTTGCTGGTCAGCAGTGATCCAGGAGGGACACCTCTCCCCAAGAGGAAGACACAGAAGTCTCTGCCCACAGAGGCAGCTGCGTGTGAGCCGCGGGAGGCAGCAAACGGTGGGAGCATCCCAAAGAAAAAGCAGCAGCTCTCCCTGAAGGGGGACCGCCAGCAGTGGGCCTGAGGAGAGGGCTGCTAGCAGCAGGAGCAGCAGCATGAAGAAAAAGAAAAAAAATTAAAAACCAGCCCAGGAAGATTAAAATGGACATTCCCTGGCGCTCTCCAACCCTCTTAATTAAAAACAGAACAAGACAACCGCCCCCCCCCCCCAAATTGTCACAAGTTAGAAACCACCAGGCACTCCATGGGACTAAGACGAGGCTTCCTATGGATGTGAAAAAAATGGAAAATCCATAGGGATGGTTTGGCTGTGTCCTATAGGATTGCTGTATGCCTTGGGATCCGTGTCAGTGAGAGGGAGTGTGGATGTTAAAAGGGTCTTGAAGGTCAGGGTAGAATCCAAGATAAGACTTCAAGGTGGGTGCTGACCATAGACAAAGGATGTGGACAGCCTGACTTTCAGACATTGAGCACCGTAAACTTGATGATGGTTGATGTCGTTAGTGTATGGGCCAGGCTGGGACCAGACGGCCTCTTGTTCCAGCCTTTCCAGAAGACACATAACCTGGTATGCTTCAGAGCACCTGAGCTTCAAAGCACTTGCCGTGTGTTTCCCAGAACTTACCGCACCGGCCAGTATACAAGCCCCCTCTCCCTTGTGTTGTTTCCCAGGGACAAGATGACCTCCTTGGGCAGAACACAGCCACCTCTCCCTAGCATTGTTTTCTAGCAACCATAGCACCAGAAATCACTCTTGCCCCTTTCAACCACCTGCGTTTAGCCCACCTGCCTTTATATCGCCGTCCTGGTACCAGCTGTGACTCCCCTAACCTATGCGCTAGGTTGCAGGACCTGCTCAGAAGCTCAAGCTGCTTGTCCCCTGCTCTCTGCTCAGACTTCCTCTCCCGAGAAGTCTTTCCCCCTAATAAAACCACCCTTTGTTTCATGTCTTTGTCTGAACTCTTCCTCGGTTTACCTCAGTTAGGTTAAAACATATTACCTTATCATTTGGGAAGGTGTAGTTAGGTTAAAATGTAATACTTTATTATTTGATCTCTCATTTGACCCACTTTGAATTTGTTCTAATTTTTGATAGCTCTTGTTTTCTTTTCTTTTTGTTTTTTTTTTTTGGCATCACTGCCCTCTGGTGGTGGGAGTAGGAGGCCCAGCCTTGCTACTGCAGAGCTGCTACTGGATTTGAACCTCCATCCCAGTGGGCTGCACTCCTGCGCACAACCACTACACCACCAGGGCTCAGCCCCCTGTTTTCTCCGGTTTATTTTTGTTATCACTATTTTTTTTAAACTGGCAGTTTTGTTTTCTAGAATATGAAATCCAGCATAGGTAGGTAAATCTATGTCAATAGTCACTGGATTGATCGCTTACTGAGGGGCATGAGAGAAGCTGGAGGGAAATTGGGGAGCTTATAACAATGAATACAAGAGGGTAGAAAATGTGCGAGATTTGATTGCAGCAATGATGGTACCATACTCGAATATGACTGAGCTGTTCAAATGTAGGATATGTGAATTATATGTCAATAAAACTATTTTTTAAAAAAGAGAACAGGACCATCCTTTAGGTAGACATCATTTTAAACCCTTGAGAAAGAAACACAAGGGAGAGTAAAATGAAGACTCCTAGGTAGGAAAGTGGCCACATTTGAGGAAGGTGCAAACTGGAGGGGGGTAGGGGGAGTAGTTGTCAGGTGACAAGATGCAGAATCAGTTTGCAGGTTTAGGAGGGAGAGGAAGGACATCAAAGGATCCCCTATACTCATTTAGGGTTCCCATGGGGGCCTCAAAAACCAAACCCCTTCTCTGAGGGCCAAATTTGCTGCCACTGCATGGATTCCAAGGGTTAACGACCTTGCAGGACAGTGTAGAAGCAGTCCAGAGAGTTTCTGAAGCAGCCAAGTCGGGAGGAACAGAGAGGGGAATGATCAGCTTTCTCCTGAGGAGTGGCTGTGCATCTTGAACCCCTGGTCAGTCAGTAACTCAATGCGTAGACCAAGACGCCATCAGTGTGACCACATGGAGACACTGGGATTGTTGTGAGCAATACAGTAGTAACTGTTCAGGAATTTGGTTTATCTCTGGAGATCGGGCTTGCATTTTTCTTGGAGGCTTCAATTCTGGGAGAGGGGTATGGTATTGTCCAGTCAAGAAACCACAGGATTTTGTTTGTTTGTTTTTTAAATCTTTTTTAGGGAAAAATATTGACGACTTTTGAAGGAATAGTTCAAGTCATGCACCTGGTCCTTGACTCTTTGCTCTTGAGAGAGCAGGGATATATAAGAAGGTAGAGGGAGCAGGGAAGACAGAGGGTCCGGAGTCCCAGGAGAGAGAGTGCATCCAGTGTGACCTGCAGTCCCAGCCATCATCACCACCATCTTGATCATGAAGCTCTTCAACTGGTTCCTCGGCAGCTTGCTGCTCCTTGTTCTACTCTTAGAGTATGGGGCTGGGGACACCAGCATCAGGACTCCTACCAAGGCCAAGTGCAACCGAGGTCTACAACAAAACATCACCTTCCTGACTGAGGTGAAGTCCCAGCTGGTGAAGCTCAACAGTAGCGCCACTAGCCTCCTCGTTCTCTATGTAAGTACTTCTCCCAGCTCCGTGCCTGAGAAAGGGGAGGACAAGTCTGGGCTTGCTGGAGTGCACAGACTCACTCCAGAGAGCAATAGATGCTGTGCTGGCAGGGGCTGGAGAGACGGACAGTGGGTCCAGAGCAGATCTTGTAGGAACTGGAAGGAAGGGTCAGAACAGAACTGGGATGAAAATGTGTGGGGCTTGGTCCTTGAGGCACACATGCACCCAAGAGGAAAACAACAGGGGACCCGTCAGAGAGGCCTGTTAATGGAGACACTGGGTGGTGGATGCAGAGTGATGTCCAAGTGGGTGAGAGGGCCCGTGGGGGGTGGGGGGGGCACAGCTCAGAAGGTGAGGCATCCTGGTAGCCTATCTTTTTCCATATGACCATGATAACTCAAGAGCAAATGAAAGCTGTTGCTGCTGCTGGAGTCTGATTCTCGGGTGTGGCAGAGTCCATCTGTATTCCATAAGGTTTGCAATGGCTGATTTCATCCCCCAATAGATTTCCAAAGTTTTCTTCTGAGGCACTGCGAGGTGGGCTCAAATCTCTATAGCCATGGGCTCTCCCTAGGGACCCCTACTACCCAAATGAGCACTAATGACAGTGTAGAAACACGGATCGATTAATTGATTTTTTACTATTTACACTCGGATTTCCATCTGGCACGCATTGATGACCCTGAGATGCCTGAGGGCCGAGGAGTAGGCTCCCCATGCCAGAGGTGGTAGACTGGAAGTTCACCCTCTTGTCGCAAGGGTGGGTGGCACTGCTTCCTGCCTCTCTGTTCACCGCCCCTCTACCTTCTCCTCTTAGAGCAAGGCCCAGGGAGAGCCGTTCCCCAGCAGAACGAACAGGCTGTGCAACCGCAGCAACCTGCTGAGCTTCCCACCCTTCCGGCAGAGCGGACCGGAGATGGACAAGTTGGTGGATGTGTTCCACATCGCCTTGTACTTTGAAAACTCCCTGAATGCCATCATCCAGGACCAGAAGTCCCTGAACCCCAAGAACAGGAAGCTCCTCGGTGACCTGAGCTCCACAATGCACACCCTGCGTGACCTTCACCGCACAGTGCGCGCGTACCTGAACTGCCAGGACAAGGCGTTCCAACTGCAACCCTTTCCTGCCTTGGAAACCTCAAAAGAGATGACTTTCCAGAAGAAGCTGCTGGGCTGTCAGTGCCTGTGGAAATACACGGAGCTCATTGCCACGCTGGCCCAGGCCTTCTAAGCGTGGGCTCTTTTTTGTTGTTGTCTGGTTGCAAGTTATTTTTTTCCATTAAACTATCTACTCATCTTTGGCTTTGTGACATTAGTTGCCATCTTTCCCATGGAACAGCACTGGCCCCACTTTCTTACTTCCGTTCATTGTTCTTCTCTCCTTCATTGTTCTTCCCTTGCCATCTTGCCTTCTGAGCTTTATTTTTGGGGAAAGGTTGCTCTTTTGATCTCAGCTGACTAACTCTTCTGATGAAACATTCCCATGGGTGGTGTCATTCACTTTATAGGCTTGCCGATGGTTTGGTTGAAAACTGTGTCGCTCTTAAAGGGTTTAAGGTCTAAGAAGCACAGTCTTAAGGGCTCCACCAGTCTTTAACAGACTGGATAGTTTGGTGGTTTGGGTGATTAAAAAAATTTTATAAATCACTTTATTGGGGGCTCATAGAACTCCCATCACTGTCCATACATACATCAATTGTATGCAGGCCACATTTGCACACTTGTTGCCATCATCACTCTCAAAACATCCTCCCTCCACTTAGGCCCCCATACCAGCTCACCATATTTCCCTCTCTCCCCCCACCCTCTCCCCCATGAACCCTTAATAATTTACAAATTATTACTTTTTCATATCGTACACTGTCCAATGTGTCCCTTCACTCACTTCCCTATTGTCCGTACCCTAGAGAGGAGGTTATATGTAGATCCCTGAAATTGGTTTCTCCTTTCTAGTCCACTATTTCTCTACCCTCCCAGTATCACCACTTCCACCACTAATCCCGAGGGATCATCTCTCCTAAATTCTCCATGTTTCCAACTCCAGTGTACATCCCCTGGTCTAGCTGGATTTGTCTGGTAGAACTGGGCTCATGATAATGGGTGGGAGGAAACATTTGAGAACTAGAAGAAAGTTGCATATTTCATTGTTACTACACTGTACCTTAACTGGTTCATCTCCTCCCTGCAACTCTTCTGTAAGGATGTTGCTTCACCTATTGATGGGCTCTGGGTACTCCATCTGGACTCCCCCTCATTTATAATGGTATAATTTTCAGTTCTTTGATGCCTGGTACCAGATCCCTTGGTTACCTTGTGGTCACACAGGCTGGTGTGCTGCTTTTACATGGGCTTTGTTGCTTCTGAGCTGGATGGCTGCTTGTTTACTCAAGCCTTTAAGACCCCAGAGATTATATCTTTTGATAGCCGGGCACTGTCAGTTTCTTCACCACATTTGCTTATGCACACATTTGTCAGCTATCATATCAGGAAGGTGAGCACGCACTGTTATGATTTTTAGTTCTTGAAGTCTTATAACTGGTCCCTTAGACATCTCGTGGTCAGTTTGGATGATTTTTAAATTTTCTTTCCTAACCCATGATGTTCCTTTTTGAAATTTCCTCCCACTGGTTTAAAAAAGATGATTTTGGAGGGAAGGGTTGCCTCAGGAGAGAGGATGGGGCAGTGGAGTCATTCAAGAGAGAAAGACTAGAGACTGGCTATGTTACAGTAACAATCGACATGGAGTAGCAATTCTGTTTCAATAAAAAGACTAGCATGTAGAGACTGAGCAATCAGCTCTGAGTTCAGGGATCATGCAAGCACACGTTTGACATAGTTTGCTGGTCTCTCCTCTCCTGCCACTTTCCCCTCTTCTCCTTTAGCCTTTAGGATGGCTTCTCCTCTGACAGAGGTGGTCCAGGTCTGCCTGCTGACCTTCAACAGTGGACATAGCCGGAGGGGTTGGAGCCCTGAAATTAAAAGAGGCAGTGATTTCTCTTCAGAGGGTACAGAGGTTTTCTCTTAGAATCATCCCAGACCCCCCTCGGGTCCCCAACCTCCAATATTCATAGAGCCATGGCCTTGTTGTTAGATGTTCTTCATACTTCTTTCTACAGGAAAAGACTTTGGCTTGGGTGACAAAGTCCTGCTTGATGAATGCACTTGGAAAAATGTTTCATACTACAGGATGTTTTAAAATTAATTAATTTTATTAACTACTTTTATTGGGGGCTCTTACAGCTTTTATCACAATCTACCCATTCATCCATTGTGTCAAGCACATTTGTACATATGTTTCCATCATCCATTTCCTTTCTACTTGAGCCTTTGACATCAGCTCCTCATTTCCCCCTTCCTCCCCCACCTTTCCTCCCTCATGAACTTGAAGGATGATTTTTATGCAGTCAAGGACTTACATTAAATATTTATTCTTATACAGGAGGAATGTTTTGTTTTGCTTTTCTTATTTATTTTAAAAATCATTTTTCCAGGGACTCTTACAACTCTTGTTACAAACCATACATCATTTGTATCTGACGTATTCGTACACATAGTCCATAGTTCTTTTCTAGACGTTTACTTTCCATTGAGCCCTTGGAATCAGCTTCTCCTTTTTATCCCTCCCTCCTACTCTGTGTTAGTCCTGGTAGACAAGAGAAACAAATTCATAAACAAGCATGTGGATATAAGGGAAAGGTTTATATACAAGAGGAATGGAACTTTGAGAAAGCATCCCAACCGAGTACAATGCAAGGTCATAAGTCCAATATAGCCCCTTTCTATGATGTGTGATTATCTGTATTCACACCTCTGACGTAGATATAAACCTTAGCTAGCAATAAACTTTGACCCCTCTGGCTCTCCCTGTTCCAGCTTCCTGCCTGTGCTGTGTGTGGACCTGGTTGTTGTGATCAGGGCCGACCTTTTGGTGAACATGCTACCATGAAAGGTGTCTGACTCCTTCATTTAAAAAAAAATTATTTTATTTTTTGACTCCTTCATTTTACTGTCTCTTCTATCTCTCATAACTTCTATGATGTCACTATAATCTCTACTGATTATCGCTGTACAGTTATGTCTACCGGACCTGTGATGATATGTTAGGGGTTGGCTTCCTCTGACATATGGTGCCCATTACGTGTGGCCTAGTAGGAAAATAACTCTCTGGAGTTATATCCTGTGTAATAATTATACGGCCTTATCAAACTGAAAGGATGAATGAGAAAAATAATTTTTTTTGAGTTTGTATATATATTTTTTTGACTGTTTTTTAGTACAAGTAAGAAAAGGGTCAGGCAAAGAGCAAGGATATAGAGTATGGTATCTCGCGTTTCCATTTCTTGAAGAAACAGAATATAGTGGTAACGAATGAGGAAATGAAAGAATTTCTTCAAGTGGTAAAGAAATTTAATTCTTTTTTAATTCTTTAATATGGAGATCTGGGATATGGTAGCCATTAACTAAAGAAAGGCCCACAGGGAGAGACCGAGCATACCCATGGACTCAAGTTAAGATGATTTTAGAGCCTTTGCAGGAGGAAGAGATAGAGAATTATCAGTCTGGTGAGAAGACGTGTAGCTATTCAAATCTAGAAACGCAAGCTAATGTCTCAGTGAATGAACATGAATTAGATGATGACACTTTAGGAAAAACTGAAGAAGCAGTTTGCTATCTAAGGCCTCCGATTCTAACTGAAACCTTGTGAACAAAGCCTATAGGTCCTCGGGGGACTGAAGCCTCTGAAGGTTTAAAAGTGATAAAGCACAAGAGGAAGTAAATTCCAAGATCCAAAATGAGGCTATTAATCCCTGGAAGCTGCCTTGCTTTCAATGGTAGAAAAAGCAAACGTAGTGAGAAGCCTCTGAGATACCCATGCTTAAATTTGGTAAGATGCCGGCAGGATGAGTTTCAGGCAGATGAGAAGATTTTTAGGAATAGCTGAGAAAGCTAAGCCTGAATCAGAAGGAGACATCATAGTGAAAAGCATATGTCCTGCTGAAATTTAGTGTAGCAAAAAGAGAACAAGCCAGCCAGCCAGTGTGGAGGTAGAAATGAGGATATTGGCTCCAAAGAAATGCAAACTTAGAAAGTTAACATAGACGATGAAATTTGGCAAGTGAAGTTTACAGATATACCAGTGCAGAAAGACAGCACAGAAAATAAAAGCAAAGAGGCAAAGTCAAAAAGCAAGCTGAGGCCTGTGCCAGAGCATGGGCCAGGACCACCAAGTATGGGTTTAAATGTATCCTGACTTTACCCAAGCTGTAGGAAGGGAACTCATTGGGCTAGTCAATGTTGCTCAAGATTCAGCAATAAAGAATTGCCACCAGCAAAGGCTTCCTGGCAGAGGGATAGAGAGTGGAGCCTGATTCAAGCCTTGCCCAACAGAGCCCAGGAGACAAGGTATCTGCCTGCTGAAGCAAAGAAAATCATAAAGAGAAATCTCAGGTATCCTCCAATCCTACAGCAGTAGACCAACCCTAACCAAGAGAAGCCTCAGAAGTCCTTACAGCAGCTTATTCATTCCAAAAAGCAGGAATTGCTTATTGAAGGAGCAACATAGTTCTTATCAGGAAGATTTAACCTAACTAATCAAGGAATTCAAATTTATACTGGAGTTGATCCAAGTTAAACAATTTCTTGTCAACCAGTAAAGGGATGGAGTCTAGTCTGTCAATCAGGGCCCAGCCAATAAGCCCTCTAGGTGGACTTGGCCTTCTCCTGAGGATTTTGGGAAATCCTATCTTCCTACCTGGAGGCAGGACACACACTCTCTGCTTTGTCTTCCTGTTGATAAGCCACATGGAGCTACACTGTTAGAACCAGCGCTCTGCAGCTGGAGGAGCCACGTGGAGACCCATGGCAGTGTTGAGATACTTCCACCACCACTGGATCCACAAGACTTTCCACCCACTGGCCGGTGATCTTCCTGCATTCAGCATCATTGTATGAGTTGCATGGATCTAAAGATACTGGTATCGGACATATGAACTAATATTGGACTTATGGACTTGATCTGGGCTGGACTGGGATGTTTTCTAAATATACAATTACTCTTTATATAAAGCTCTTTCTTATACACATTTAAGTGTCTCTTGATTTATTTCTTTCATCCATCTGGACTAGCACAATCATCATGGATGACAAAGAGAACGACTGAGAGAGAATGTGGTACAGGCAAGTTTAGGGCCTGTTCAGAATCAGGGGACACTTCTCCCTTCTAGCTGCAGGGAGGCTCTGGCACTTTCCCCAGCCTCTTGGGACCCTTTCTTAGGTGGGAACAAGCTAGATTGGGAGTGGTTGGATGGCCATGAATGAGACCCTGGAATAACCTCAGATGTCTCCCCTCCACTTTGCACTGGGAAGCCAACCCCCCACCCCAGTCATGATCTTCTTGGGATCTGAGCAGCTTTTCTGGTTGAATTCTTCATTCATGAATATTTCTGAGTGTCAGGTCCTGTGCCCAGGTTCTAAAGATGACCAAATACAATCTTCGGGGCTTAGGAATAATGAGCTTAGGATCAGTATCAGTCCTAAGACAGAATAGAGGAGAACTGTCCCACTGGGGCTTCCACAACCATAACCTTTCTAGAGGAAGGTAGCCATATCTTTTCTGCCCTCCTCCCTCCCCCCTGCCACATACCGCCTCCATGCCCCCTCTCACATGGTGGGTGATGGATTTGAACTGCTAACCTTTTGATGAACAACCAAGCACTTCAACCACTGCACCACCAGGGTTTCTTATTGGGAAATTAGAGAAAACAAAAGAAATGCCACAGTCAGCCAGGGAGAACGTGATGGTTTCCAACTGCAGACCAATGGGTTGCAGGGTCATCTGACTCTCTGTGACCTCCTGGTTTATACCCCAGTCGCCCTGGTGTCACCATGTCCTCCTGGGCATCACCTCAGCTCAGCTGTGACAAGTCAGAAAGGGTGGGAATGAAGTGACCCCCCCCAGCCAGTCAGCAATACTCTCTGTTCCTGAGTTCTTGCCCTTCCCTCCCTCACCCATCCTAGTCCAGGGATCTTCCAGATGAGAGGGCAGTGGTTTGGGTGTCTCTGTCCTGCTGTGGGAAGAGAGAACAGAGGGCTGGCGATCAGGGACCAGGCATTCCCATACCAGGGATTGAGGACATTCAGTCACCGGGAAAAAGCAGGCACTTCCCGGAAGCCTAGGTTATCGGCCAAATGCTGCCTCACCCCATTCTGTGACAATGAGTAGACATCCTCCTAGGTGACCTTGGCCCTTTTATCTGTGAGATTTCAAGGGGAAGAAGGACAGACACTCTCTGTCCTTGTCAGGCATATTAAAAGGATCCGGGAGCAGGGAGACAGGAATATTCCCTAGGGACAAACCCAGTCTTTCCACTTCAGGGGGAGATGGACCAAGTGAGTGACTCTCAGGCATCTGAACTTTGCAGCAGGGGAAGGGGGCACTCTCTCCTGCATCTGCCGGATCCTGACAGCTCTGATCCAAGACCACAGGCCAGCTGATGGGGAGGGGAACCAGCAAGGACCACCTTCCCACCTGATGCCTCAGCTCACTCAGGGTCCTGATCCCAGGACTATAGGAGACCCAGCAGGGAGACCTCTTATCCATGTGGTGGAGGTGGCAGGAAGCCAGGTCTCCTGCTGGGTCCTCTCTCTGCCATCTGAAACCTTTCGAGACCTCAACAGAACAAGGGAACCTCCTCCCGTTCCCCCACACCAGCAGCCTCCAGATACACAAGCTCATAGTCTATGCAGGCCCTGGGTTTTTCACATTGAAATACATTTCTGGACTCAGTCTTAGCTCCTGTGAACCTCAGTGTGAAGAAGGGATAGCTCCTTGTCTCCATCGAGACGAAAGATGAGGAGACAGAGGCTCTGGCAGACTAAAGAACTGCCCTGTCTGCCATCACTCAGCTCCCAAGAGACCCTGCCCATTCACCTCGTGTTCGGGTTCTTTCTGTCTCCATTCACACCCGTAGACAAGGCTGGGAAAACCTCCACACGGAGCCTCTCCATGGAACTCAGGGTTCTTGGCTAAAGAAAAAGATGTCTCCAGGCTCTCGCCGCCCTCGGATGGCTTAGGAAGCAGGGTCTTTCATGGGGGGGTGGGGGGGTGCAGTGGCTTACGAGCTGGGCTGCTAACTGAAAGGTGGGGCTTTTGAGCCAACCCGGGGACTCTTCTGAAGAAAGGTCTGCCATCTACAACGGAACCATCGGTCATTGCAAAGCCTGCGAGCCCAGATCTGCCCCCATGCCTGGTGTCTCCGGGAATGAACATTGACTGACAGATGACCAGAAACAAAAAACGAGGGGCTGGAGATTGTCCGTCATGGGGGATGAGACCAAGACCTAAGATGGGTTCCAGAACCAGAGTGAGGTGGAAGGTTGGGAGCGTCTCACCCCCTTGCCCTCCATGGGGTCCCTGTGGGAGTCCAGATTGAGAGACGTGCAAGTGAAACAAGGGTCAAGAAGCTGATCCAGCTGGAGAGATGGGAAGATAGGATAGATGGGAAGGTCCCTATCCTTGGGATCAAGGTATGAGCCCCTTGAGTCAGAGGGCCATGAATTTTTGACTCATGGAAGCAATGGACGGAATGCTTACGTGTGACAAGATCTTGGATGCAATTGGAAGAACGAGCACACGTGGTGTCCTGCAGGGAGAGATAAACAGGTAGAGAGAAGCAGGGAGAGTGAGAAGCAGAGGGAGAGAGACCTTGGCCGTCAAGCTGCCGGCGAAGATCCAGTGTGAGCTGAGTGTCTGCGTCCATCCCTACACCCATCATGGTGCCTTTCTGCAAGACCCCAGGACTCCTGTCGCTGCTGCTTGTTCTGCACTGGGAGCACGGGGCAGGGAGGCCCCTTC
>PVJH01009382.1:0-79513 GCA_004026705.1 Nesogale talazaci | reverse complement strand
CGGTGAGTGACCGACCGTGGGGAGAGCTCACAGCCCTGTCCTCATCAGAATGCCTTTTTCTCTTCTGAGTGACCCCTCCTCAGCGTTGGCCTTGCTGCTGCTGGGTGCTGCCCGGTCAGCGCCGGCTTGTGGGGATCCCTCCCACGAGCCACAGGAGGAACCCTGCCCGGCCCCACTCCCTCCACTTTTGTAACCATTAGGTTCTCTGAGCCGGTTGTTGCAGCCACAGAGGGCTTCCCCTCTTTCCCTCCAGCATGAGGCCTTCCTCGGGCTCTCGTCCGTCCCTCGTCCTCAGCTGGCCAGAGTGTACGAGTTAAAAGCTCACCAGCCTCCTCCTCAGGAACAATCTCCTATCTGTACTTTCCTCCTCCGGGCAGCCCACAAGCACTTGCAGGATTCTCGGCCAACATCAGATTCCACTGATCTTTCACTGTGGGCTCTCACCTCAAAGCCACATCTGTGCTGTTGAACGTTCTCGAGAGGTCTTGTGTAGAGAAAGGACAATTTGTCTCTCAGATTTATATTTGGGGCGTGTCTTCGTTCTCTTAAGAGGAGAAGAATGCAGAGAAGTGCCCTCTGATGAAGGTGAGCTGTGACGGCACCTGCAGACCCAGCACTGGGCACAGCCCTTGGACCTCACCAAGCCTGGGCCTCTCCTCACCCCCACCCCTCTTGATCATGTCCTGCACGGTAGCCGAGTGCAGAAGAGAGGCCTCCCCGGTGTATGTCCAGAGTCCTGACATCGGAGGAGTCTGCCTTGCCCTTCCAAAGGGCATGTAGTCAGTCCAAGGCCGTTGGCTTTTTCCAGAAATGTGGCAGCGATAGAGATGCACAGATGAGACGGAGGGGCAGCAGAGGTCTGCAGAAGCAGAGCGGGCGGTCTCCCACTGTCGCTCACACCCAGTGGCACATTGCACTCCTAGTCGTCCCAGGTGGCAGGGCTTCTCAGCCCAGCGAGCGTTCCTTTTAGGTGTAAGAAAAGCCTAGCCAGCGCCGCTCATTCTGAATCTTCTCTGGGGGACAGGCTCCAGCGGGAGGAGGAAGAGGCCTATGCCAGCAGCCAGAGCAGCCAGGGGGCCCAGTCCCTCACGTTCTCCAAGTTCGAGGAGAAGAAGACCAACGAGAAGACCCGCAAGGTCACCACAGTGAAGAAGTTCTTCAGTGCCTCCTCCAGAGTGGGCTCAAAGAAAGGTGATTTTTTTTTTAATTTAAATAACTTTATTGGGGGCTCTTACAACTATTGTAACATTCAGTACATCATCTGTATCAAGCACATTTGCGCACATTTGCACACATCATCTGTATCAAGAATGTTGCCACATTCTTTTCCAAACATTTTCCACTTGAGCCCTTGGTATAAGCTTCTCTTTAAAAAAAAAAACAAAAACAAAAAAAACTCTTTCCGCCCCACCCTTTTCAAAACGAATCATTTTATTGGATACTCATACACCTCCCCTCACGATCCATCCATACATCAATTGTATGCAGGCCTCATTTGCACACTTGTTGTCATCATCACTCTCAAAACATCCTCCCTCCACTTAGGCCCCCAGCTCCACCTCCCCTTATTTCCCTTCCCCCCCACGAACCTTTAATAATTTACAAGTTATTATTCCATATCATACACTGTCCAATGTGGCTCTTCACTCACTTCCCTGTTGGCCATGCTCCAGAGAGTATGTTATATGTAGATCTCTGAAATTGGTTCCCCCTTTCTACTCTACCATCCCTCCACCCTCCCAGTGTCACCACTCCCATCACTCGTCCTGAGGGAGCATCTGTCCTAAATTCCCCATGTTTCCGAATCCAGTGTACATCCCCTGTTTTAGCCTGACTTGTCTGAAAGAACCAGGAGCATGATAGTGGGTAGGAGAAAGCATCTGAGAACCAGAAGAAAGCATATTTCATTGTTACTATTCCGTACTTTATCTGACTCATCTTCTCCCTGCAACTCCTCTGTAAGAGGATGTCGCTTCACCTATTGATACGCTTTGGGTCACCAGAAAGGTGATTTTTCCAGTGCTCTTGCTTCGTCTGTCCTGTGTGGGTGCGACGCTGACCGCCTCTGTGAGGCCTTCATGCGCCTGTCAGCCCACAGAGGTCCCCAGCCCAACCCAGAGTGGAAAACAGGCCTGAGTGTCAGGTGACAGAGGAAGCCAAAATGTCTTTGGTTGTATGTGAAGGCAGTTTGCTTACTGTTTTACAAGAGTGTACAGAATGGAAATATGCAGTTTTGTTTATAAAATTCATTCCCAGGCTGAGCCCCGGTGGCGTAGTGGTTGTGTGCGGGACTGCGGCCCACTGGGATGGAGGTTCAATTCCAGCAGTGGGGCTGGACCTCCTCCTCCCACCACCAGAGAGCAGTGATGCCCCCCCCCAAAAAAAAAAATTCATTCCCTGGCCGTCTTTCGGTTGCCCAGTGACTTGGGTTAAAACCCAGGGCTGCTAATTAAAGGTGGGTCGTTTGAGCCCTCCGGCCTCTCTGAAGGAGAGAGGGTGGCAGCCGCTCCCATAAAGATCACAGCCTTGGGAGCCCTGGGAGCCCTGGGAGCCCATGTCACTCTCTCCACTAAGGCCACTGTGAGTTGGAATCCACTGGATGGCGATGGCAGTGGGTTGGTTTTGGGTTTTTTTGTTTGTTTGTTTGCTTTGTTTTGTTTTTTTGATGCCTAATGATGCCGAGTGCCTTGTCATGTGTTTGGTGGCCATTAGAATCTTTTGGGTGACACGTCTATCCAAGTCCTTTGTCCTTTTTATGATAATTGGGCTATGCGATCATTTCTCCTGAAATTATTACCAGACTAGTTCCAAGGAGTTGAGAATTAAAAGATGTCAGAAATGCTGAACTTTTCCATGAAGTTAAACTGATCCATTTCTCTTACATCCTGGGTTCTGTACTTCACTGCCAACGTCTCACAAAGCTTAAAGGAAATGTCTCATGTGGTTGTGGGTGTGTTTAAGCCTCACATCTGAAGACCGGGCAGAAGCAAGCCAAATGCAGGGTCCAGAGCCAGAAGCCAGAGATGTCTGAAACTCTTGCTTCTTGCTTCTGGGCTTCTTGCTTTGACTGGGGCTCACTCAGCAGAAAGTCACAAAAGGGGGAAGTGCAGATTTTATCTTTCAGTTGACAAGACTCCCCAAGGAAAAGCTATGTCACACTCTCTGCTAAGGCAAAGACTAAGGACACATCAGTGGATCTCAACCTTCCTAGTGCCGCAGCCTTTTAAAACAGTTCCTCAAGTGGCGGTGACCCCCCAACCATAAAACTATTGTCATTGCTACTGCATCACTGTAATTTTGCTACTGTTAAGAATCAGTAATGCCTGTGAAAGGGTTGTCCAACCTCCAAGGGGGTCGCAACCCACAGATTGAGAACCTCTGGGGTGAATCCTACCTTAATCCTATAACAGACCTCCCTCCAAAATGGGATGATAACCATAGGTTTAGGGGCAGGAGTTTATAGTATATCACACATGGAATTAAGTAATTAACCACATCTCAGGGTACTTGTTTCTTCATTGTTCAGTTGTTGAAGTTTGGTTATATTTTTGTTTCTATATTCTCACTGGGTATCTGTTTTCCAAAATTAGTCTCTAAACCAGTATTTACCCCCTCCCCTTCGATGTTCAGGTCGTCTTCTGTGGAACAGAACATTTTTCATCTTCGTGAATCTGTTTGTTCTGTCTCGCGCTATTGGTGCTTTGTTGTTAGAGTGGGAGTCGGTGCTGAAAGCTGGCACACCATGGTTGCCCATCCTTGTGAGAATGTGATGGTTTCATGTCCCTGATCCTTCCTGAATTTGTTGTTGGGTGTGGCGTGAGGCAAGGATCTGCTGTCATGTCTCACCATGTGGAAAATCACTCTTCCCAGTGTCTTATGAAAAAAGGCTTTCTTCCTCATTGAGTAGGCATGGCCCCCTTTGTCAGAACCCCACCAACCACAGATGTGGGTCAAAGTGTAAGATTGAGTCACTCCTAGTGGGAGTCCCCTCAGCCCTGTCACTTTCTAGCTGTGTGACCTTGGGCAAGCTGATCTTGATAAGCTGGTGTAGACTAAGTCCCAGTAGTAATAGGTTTCATGGGCATATGCGGAGGGAGAAGGAATTGATGTGTGCAGAAAACCAGCATGGAGTCGATTCCTATCAGATAACATAGAACTGCCCCTTAGGCTTTTTAGGAACAGATTGTTGGGTCTGAATTAATAATCTCTATTTTACTTCTTTACTCCATGAGCAGTTACGTGTCTGAAGCTCACAGGGTCAATTCTACCCTGCCCAATGGGGTCACTGAATCAGCATCAACTGAGTGAGTGAGTGAGTGATTTTACTTCTTAGGTTCTAATATCCATTGCAATGACTACACAGAACTCACAGACACAATTCATAATTAAAGGCTTTCTTAAGGCAGTTAACAAGTCGTAATGCCAATGGGAAATGCTCAGGTTGTTCATCAGTCTACTAACAAATACCCAAAGGGAACATCACTCTGCTATAAGCCTCCATGCAAAGGCATTCAGCAACTTCACCTTCCCCAGTGCAGGGCCTTGGGCACTCTCACTCCAGGAAACCTCAGTCCAAAGGCACTCAGCCCCACTGCCGAGGTCAGCAAGTCCAGTGTCCCCAATTAGGTGCCTGCCCAGAGCCAGCCTTCTGCAGAAAACCACTCATCTCTACCTGCTCCGTGGATTGGGAAATCCATCATTTTGTCCATGCTCTGGCTCCTGGTTCTGGTGCTGCTCCTCATCTGGATCCAGAAGGTTCCTTTTGCAGGGATCTCGGGTCCAGAGGACGTGGTCCAGTCCAGGCTTTTTCTGGCAATGAGATCTCTCTGCTTCACAGAGGGTTCATTTTATGCACTGCATAACTTACAGGCAAATCCTCTCAGTTATCTCCTGCTTCCTTCTTAACCAGACCCAAGCAGGGCAAGGCCATTTGGTGACGCTGCAGACTTTGGCTAGAAGAGCCATGTTCAACCAGTCATCCTTTGTCCCTGCACAGATGACCACACCCTTCACAGCCCTGCACATAACCGCTGTGCCCTCAGAACTCCCTCCACAAGGTGTCCCACAGGGGCTTTTCTGGTACAATGATCTCATCCAGTTTGTAGCTCATCACTTGTTCCTACTTAGCTCAAACTCTTCTGCCTGCTTTGAGAAAGTTTTCTTGGACTGATGCAGACAACGACAGGACCTAGTGAGAGCATGTGTGCTTATGACCACAGATGAAAAGGATAGAACCGTCTGCTCGGCCCCATCTTAGAGAGGTCAGCATGCAGGTCTAGAAGGTTCGCTAGTTTAGCTGAAGTCATTGTATGAGTGTCTTCAAGCTGAGTCCCCTCTCTGCTGCTTCCATTGCCCTCTTTCTCTCAGTGCGTGTGTAACTCAGGGACCGTGTGTGTGTGTGTGTGTGTGTGTGTGTGTGTGTGTAAACCTTTCCCTTGGATAGTCTGACGATGCAGAGGATATGAAGGAGGGAAAATGTGTTCCAGAAGTTTTATCTTACAGGCTAGTTTTTACTTTATAGAATTTTGTACTTGGGTGGTGGCTGGGGTGGGGTGCTTTAGACTTCTTGCTCTTGTAAGTTTCCTTTGATTTATTTTGACTGTAGAAAGCATGTGTGTGTGTGTGTGTGTGTGTGTCACACAAGTGACTCATGTCACACTGCAGAGTGACTGTTGCATTGCAGACCGGATTGCCTGTTGACCGCTGCAAGTGGAGCCAGGTTAGCTTGTGCTAAGGGCAGTTTTCCCTTTCTGGGTCTAGAGCCTCTATTTTACTTCCCTGACCCCTGACCCTCTTGCTCTCCAGATTTCCCTCGAATCTGGTAGCAGCTCCAGAGAAAGCTCTCAGACCAGGGCGTGCTGGCAGCAAACAAGGCCGGCGATTTTCCCGGGGTCCCGACGCAGAGTTGGATGCCATTTTAGACGCGGGAAGAGAACAGCAGGACTGTCTCTGAAGCCATGAGAGTTTGCGTTTCTTATTTATTTATTTATACATACATAAATACATACATACTAACATACAAACCCTTGTGTCAAGGGCTGACGTTCAATAGATCTCAGCAAGGGAGCTGCTCTGCTAAGTAGGAAACCCCCACCCAGAAGCAGGTCGTCTAGGAATGGTTTAGCACCAGGCTCCCCACGAACGTGCGTGCGGTGCGTGACGGGCGAGGGGGCGGCCGCCCATTTCCCAGGAGGAGAGGGCACTCCGCCCCCGAACTCCAGCCCCAACGCGCGTTGGGGGCGCACACGGCCCGCAGAGACAGGCGCACACGTGCAATCCGACCGGACCAGCGGGGACGGCTGGGCTTCTGCTATCCGAGGCCAACCGAGGCTCCGCGGCACTGCGCATCGTTCCTCCTGGGCGGGATTCTGAATCAGAGGTCTTCATTCATAATCCCGCAGATGGTAGCTCCGCCCCATTGGCGCCTCGGCCAAGCACATACACCAAAGAGAGTTTGCGTTTCATGTTGTTTGCATGGCCAAGGTAAGACTGAGTTACCTGTAGCTGCTGGAGGAAACCACAGTGGGCCAGCCACGTTGAAATCATTGTCCACAGATCCCAACGTGCACCTTCCTTCCTTCAGCGTTCAAAAGGATGTTGCCGTCGGAGAGGATTCTCCACTGCCTCTTACTCAGACTCCCCTGAAGAGCTTCGTCCTCACAGCTCCTGTGCCCACCTTTCCCCACCCACCTTAGACTTTTTCAAGAGCGTGAACCCGGCTCCTGGTAGCCACAACCGGACCCAGTGCTGGGCAGACGCCCCATCCTGTGACGGGGACATGCAGGGGTCGAAGTAGAAAGAGGGCTAAACCTCACGCAAGGACAAACACATGTCCATTTTGATGAAGGGGGAGGCAGTATTCTGGGAGTTTTCAAAAGTCCGTGGGAAAATCTCATATTTTGTCATCCCATTTTCCCATGAATTTTGTGAAGCCCCCTCATGTAATCAGAAAGGAAGGAAGAAGAAAAGGGCATGCTTATCTCTGCACACGCCGCCTCAGAGCCCAGGGCCGCCGCCATGTCTTGCGGGCCCACCGTGAACTCCCTGCAGCACCCAGCGGAGCAGCTGGCGCTGAAAGCCAGCACAGAGAAGACCGAGGCTTCCCAGGCAGCTGCAGAGTTTCCACAGTCCTGCACACAGAATGCCCACCAGGATGCCCTGCCAGTCCGGGTTCCAGCAGCGAGCCGCCGCTTCTGGGAGCCCAGCTCCTGTGCTTTCCTCCGAAGACAGGAAGAAGTTCGCTGAGGAATGCCTCCAAGTACCAATGGCTGCGTGACTGCCTCCAGGTCTCAGGATAACATTGTTCCCTAGCCAAACAACTTTCAGCTATTTGAGACCTTTCCCGTGGCCTGGTCCTTAGCCAGAATTCTATAGAGGTTGGTGTATTTCTGTCCCATTAAGAAAGAGTAGTCCTTTATAGAATAATGGCCTGGTTCTTTTGGTGACGTGCCTTACACTTAAGACAGACAAATAGCTTGCCATTCAAACTTACCACAGTACACCATTTTCTTTTCTTTTTTAACTATTATGTTTTAAATTTTAAATCATTTTATTGGGGGCTCGTACAACTCTTATCACAATCCATCCATCCAACCGTTGTGTCAGCACATTAGTACACCTTTCTCATAAGGAAGAAAGGTTTATGTGTGCGCGTGCGCGCGCGCGCACACACACACACGCCAAAAGAAGGCTGAGGCCAGTTGGCAGGCCTTTGTATGGGCAGTTGGAGATTACTCCAACTCGTTCTCTCTGTTGACAAGTGCATGGGCGGGGGAGAGAAAGACCGTACTTCCCTGTGGTCGAGTTCCGACAGAAGGAGGACATGAGAGGAATCACCGTTTGCTGTAATCATAGCGGAAACTGGTTCCGACAGGTTTCATCAGGATACGCAACATGGCGTGATGGCATGAAAGGAAGTGTTTCCTGAGGAACAAGTTGCGGCCTGATGTGGTCACCCACAAATGCCGAGGAGGGGGCATGGCCTGGCCATGTGTGGGTCCCGTCCTGAGGAAAGAGGGCGGAGAAACGCAAACTGAGGTTCTGGCAGCACCATGGGCTGAGCAGTGGCTGCAAAGCACAAGGGCAGGCATTTGAACTTACCAGTGCTAAGAGAGAGGTGAGGCTGTCTTTCAGAGACCCCCTGGGACCGGCAGACAGACCCTGTGGAGTCCCTGTGAGACAGACAGACAGACCCTGTGAGTCCCTGTGAGACAGACAGACAGACCCTGTGGAGTCCCCGTGAGACAGGCAGAGTCTGCTTGGTGGCAGGTGGATTGGGTTTGTGAGTGTAATAGCTGGGCCGGTGTTCAAAACAGCTCCTTGGGTGGCAGAAGTAGCTTGCGATTGGCTGCTAACCTGTCAGGTGGCCGTTCAAGCCCACACAGCGATACTGCAGGAGAAGCACTTGGCAATCTGCTCTCATGGAGATGACAGACCAGAAAGCCTGATGAAGCAGTTCTCGTGTACGTCGAGGTCGTCATGAATCAGCTTTGTGGCTAAGATGTCCTCAGAAACATCGACGGCAAGAACAGCGACAGGCCCCTTCCAGGAGGAAGAGCAGCGGAAACCGTGGGGGAAGGGAGACAGTAGTCAGTGTGAGATATGAAATAATAATTATAATCTATCAAGGAGGCACCAAGGGTGTGGGGGGTGGGGGTGGGGAGGAACAGGAGCTGATACCAAGGGCTCCATAGAAAATAACTGTCTAGAAAAGAATGATGGCAACATACGTACAAATATGCCTGGTAACCGTTGACGTTTGGATTGTAATAATTATTATTTTTGACATTTTAAATCATTTTACTGGGTGCTCACACAACTCTTATCACAATCCATCCATCCATCCATTGTGTCAAGCACATTAGTGCTTGTAAGAGCCCTCAATAAAATGATTAAAAACAAAAAGCAAAATGATTAAAAGCAAAACCACCCGACAGGCTGAGGATCTATACCCCGGTCAAATGGCGCCTGACGCAGAGCTGCTGAGTGCAGGCAGTGCCCCCCACCCCCAATCCTGCGCCCCCCTTGCATCCTGTATCCGGGGAAGCAGACGTTGTTTAACGTGGAGACATCTGGATGGTCACTAAGTGAAAGTACTACGGCAATGAAGACTTTCTGCGTTTGACCACTGACAGCATGGGTCTCGGTTATGAGGGAACGCTGGTGTCTCTGGGTAAAGAGCTTGATATATCCGTTCTGCTCCAAAAGCTTTAGAAAAGAAGACACCCCCACTAGTGTGGCAGATTATGGACGATTTGGGGGGACTCTGGGTAAAAGACACGAAGGAATTCTTCCTGACAATCTTAGATGTTTTCAGTCACTGAAGCCATTCCAAAATAAAACTCTCGAAATCAGACTAGCGTCCTTCGGCAGGGGTCGGCCAACTGTGGTGCTTTCCGTGTGAACGTGCGGCTCTGAAGTCACATGGAAAACATTTGAAGGTGACGATTTCAGATCACGGGGATTTCATGTGTTTGGGGAAGCATATTGAAATGTTTTTAAAGTTGTTAGGAGGGACAGCATTGGCTCTTCGGTCTCAAGAACTTGCCAGTCCCTACCTTAGGCGCTCCTTCAGCTTTCGGTGGAATGCTGGATCTGAATTTTAGCTAAGCAGGAGGCGTCCTGGCAGTGCTGAGGTTTAGTGCACGTGCCGCTAGCTCCCAGGGCCGAGCTCCCACCCACCAGCTGTTCCCCTGGAGGAGCATATGGCCGTCGCTTCCATAAAGAAGGCAGCCTTGCTGAGCCCCGGGGGCATAGTGGTTGAGTGCGGGGCTGTGGCCCACTGGCTTGGAGGTTCCAATCCAGCAGCAGCTCTCCAGGAGCAAGGCTGGGCCTCCCACTCCCACCAGAGGGCAGTGATCCCCCACCAAAAAACAAATTGAAAATACATAGATTTGAAGAAGACAGCCTTGGGAAGCCTGTGGGTCAGGATGCCACACCGTAGTCTGGTTGGTGTCCATCACAGCAGCAGACAGTCAATGGCAGGAACCCTGGGGAGCCTTGAGGAGATGGTCCCAGGAGCTGAGTTTGGAGTTGGTTTATATTCCGGCCTGTGTTTTCGGTCATTTCTCAAGTCCACTCTCAAGGCCAATGGCAGGCCATTCTTCATACACAATCACTGTTTATAAGGTTTGGAGTAGAGTGTATTTTTGGAACAGATGCTGTTTTTGACCAGCCTTGCATTTAAAGGGGTGCCTGGGTGGCATAAACGGTTAAAACTCCCGACGACTGTCAGCCCGTAGGAGAGGCCCTTGAAGGCCACCAGCAGTGACTCAGAAAGCAGGCCTGGCCATGTGCGTCCGAGGGGCACCAGCACACTGGGTGGCCACTGAGTGTGAATTGGCTCAATGGCAGCCATTAGGGGCAGCACTGCCCTCCAGTCCCATGTTCTTCCCTCACCCCCTGTCGGTGGACGAGGTCACAGTCATAGCAGGCATGGGAGGTTGCGCTCTCAGGGTTGTGTGGATCTTCCTGGAGATGTTTAACCTCTGCACACTGGGGACGAAGGCTCATCTTACGGTGTGACTGTGTTCTCGACAGGGGCCTTTTCAGATCGTCTTTGCTGCCCACAACTTTTCTCTAAGTGTATTCTATTGGCTCAGTGTCCACCATTTTACCATTGCAACAGCTACACAGAAGCTCACAGCAAAACTCATGATTGAAAAGTTTATGAAGGAAGTTAGCGAGTTGTCATGCCAGGGAGTTGTCTACCAGGATATATTAGGAAGTGTCAGGTCTGTTCATAGATGCCCAGAGGGTTGCCCCAGTCTGCTGTGAGCCGTCACCTCAAGGCATTCAGCTCAAACCCCATGGGTCCGCTGCTAGGTGCTCTGAGACACCTCACTCCATGAAGTCAGCCTCAGTCCAGAAGGAAGCAGCGCCACTTCCACAGGTGAGCAAGTCCAACATCCCCAAATAAGTGTCTGCAGGCGTCTCACTCAGCAAGCCGGCCTCCTGCACAGAAACGCTCATCTGACCAGGCGGGTGGGGAGTCCGTCCCACTGTCCGTGCTCTGGCTCCAGGTTCAGCTGCTCTGAGGGTAGATGTCACTGGGTTCTGGAGTTCACGGTGCAGGGATCTCGGGTCCAGAGGACACGCTCTACACTGGCTCCAACCGGTAATGAGAGCGCTCCCCCTTCTCTGAGGGTTCCTTTCACACACCCCAGCGACTCCTGTTTGAAAGCACGCACAGGTGAATCCTCTCTCCCCCCACCTTCTTAGCAGACACATTCAGGGCAAGGTCCTTTGGTGGAAGTCAGAGACTCTGGCTAGCAGAGCCACACAGAGTCCCTCACTGGCCCCGCCGCACACATTATTGGTGAAGGCTTTGCTTTCCCAGGGGAATTTTGTGCATTGAAGGTTTAATGTAATTTCACATGTGATTTACAGGGTAGATGTGAATTAGAACAAACAGATGCTGTGTTGTCAGGTGGCATTGAGTCTGACCCAGGGCCCAGCAGAACAAAGCACCGTGCCCGCTCCCACGTAACCGAAAGGTCCGGTTTGAACCCGCAGTGGCAGCCAGGGTGTAAGCCTGTCTCCCAGAGGACCTTCCTCCCAGGCATGGCTCTCCGGATAACATGTCAAAGGGCACGAGGCGAAGTCTCCTCGCCGTAGATTCTCAGGAGCATTCTGGTTGTACTTCTTCCCGGACAAGCACGTTTGTTGTCCTGGCACTCCTCGGTGTTTGGGGGACGCTTTGCCAGTGCCATCATTCACATGCACCGATAGATGCGCATTCTTCCTGACGCACTGTCCAATTTTTTTTTTTGTGGGCATCACTGCCCACTGGTGGGAGTAGGAGGCCCAGCCTTGCTCCTGGAGAACCGCCAAGCCAGGGGCTGCAGTCCCACACACAACCACTATGCCACCAGGGCTCAACCCGCACTGTCCAATTTTGACATGCTCATGAGACCGTTGCAAATACGCTGGCTTGGGCCAGGCGCACCTTAGTCCTCACAGAAATGTCCTGCTCCGTGAAGCTGTAGCAGATTTGCCCAGTGCTGTGAGAGGAGGACCTTATGATGTGGTGGGATGAATCTGGACTTAAGGATCAAACAGACCTGGATACAAGCTTCTTGCTAGCAGTGTGAATTCCACACCTCAGCGTGGTAGAATACACTCTGACCTCATTTGTCAACCAGGGACAATTCCACCTGCCTACCAAAATGCCTAAGGGTTCTGGAGCATGTGCAATAAAGCAGCGCCTATGGTATGTAGAACCTTCTCAAGCCTGGCTGTACAATAAATATTGTTATCATCATGAAAATGCCAGGGTCTTTTGTCCTGCTGGGAAGACTTGTTGAGGTCAGTGCTTCCTTGAGGGCCTAGAATGCTTAGCAGTCTCGCCTGACCGGCTTTACTTGAAAGACAGGCTTTGTTTCGGTGTTAAGAACATAAGAGGATTTCAAGTTGAAGGACTTGTCCTCGCCACTTGTGGGCCCCCCCCCCGAAAAAAAAAAAAAACTGCCAGGAGGTGAGATGACCTCACCCCTTTGCTCCCCTGCTTTTCCCGCTTGACACAGTGAAACTCAGACCACACCTCTCCTACCAGCAGAGCCGATAGGCTCCAGACTCCAGCCTTCGTAGTAGGTAGGGGTGGGAGGCGGGTTCTGGAAAAGTTGGAGAGAGGAAGCCAAAGCGTTGAGTTTAGTATTTTGTAGTATTCGATTACATCTAATTTGGCCCTGATAGAGTCTCATCTACATCCAAAGACGTGGTTTGGTTTTTGTTTCGTTGAAAAAAAATCATCTGTCTTTGGCGAAACACTCCAAGGTAGAGGATGTGCCGCAGAGAGCAGTGGGAGCCGCGTGTTGCTGGCCTTGCCTGACTCCGCATTTCCTGGGGCCGTGGGGGGAGCAGGCGCGCTGGGGGCCCACGGAGGCACCTCCTGAGAGGTCAGGCTCGCAGCTCAGGGGCACAGCCCTGGTGGGTCCACATGTCAGTGCTGCCCACTCGGTCACTATAACGTCATGGAAGTTTCTGAAATTACTTCACTTCCTCCAGGCTGACCATCTTCCTTTGTCAACATCATAAAACAGTTGTTGTGCAGGTTACGCAAAATCCTGTGTGTAGAGTGCCTGGCGCAGAGTAAGCATTTGCTCGATGTAAGTAAGCTGTGCCCTGGTTACTTTGTCAGATTGAATGTGGATTCTGTTTTTATCGGATGGAATGTTCCAGAAAGGACCATCAATCAAGGCAAGTTAGTTGATCAAGTCCTCTGCTGTGACTCGTTTTTTTTCTCTGTACACTTATCAATCGCTGAGAAAAGAACATTGGCATTTCCAGTCATAACTGGGAATGCAATGTCTTAAATTTCAAGGGACACATGAACCTCAGTACAAAAGAGGTTGTGGAATGTCTCTCTGTGTTGTGGGAGTGTATACATTTTTCTGGGGAGAGGTCCCATCACTTCCTCATACTCTAACACACACCCGCATTCACTTTCAGAGAAGAGAGGCTGGAAGTGAGAGTCAGGAGACCTCCGAGGGGCTCGCACGTCAGTTGATCAGCTTTTATGACCTCACTACTGACTCACCAGCCCTACCTCTTGGTTTTGTGGTTAAAAGTTACAATCGTATGGTAAGACATTGCTCTGAGAAAACGTCCGAGGATGATTCTGGTATCTTCGACAGATCCCTTGTTTTCTTGGCAGTCTTTAACCCCCACAGCCTTCTCCCTATCAGGTTGGTTGGCCCTTACTTTGTTGGTTTGTTTGGTCACTTTATTTGGAGACCCTTATGAGTCTTTTGTTTTGTTTTGTTTTCTTATGAATCTTCTAGCTGTAACCCATCACTCAGTTGTCTTAAGCACACTTGTACATTTGTTACCATCAACATTTCCAAAGCATGTTCTTTCTACTTAAGCCCTTGGTATCAGCTCCTCTTTTTTCCCTTCCCTCCCCACATGGATCTTTGATCAATTATATATTATTATTTTTTCTCTTGCACAGTCCATTGTCCCCCTTCACCCATATTTCTGTTATCCCCCTGGGGAGTGGGCTATACATCCAACCTTTTGACGGGTGTCCCTTTCTCCTGGCGATGTGTGCTCCGAGACCCAGCACAGTCTGCTGGGACAGTTCTGCTGGGTGCTCCGTGGCGCCCGCTCTTCCATTCTGAGTAGCAGTGACTGGCAGACTGGACGGTGGGTGATCTCACTGGGCGTCTCATGCAGCCAGTCAGTCTGTGTCCTTCTGGCACGTAAAACAGAATCGGAAAAGCCACGTAGCATTTCTGTGCTCTCACAAACTGTCATTTGACCCCAGAGCTATTTTTGTAAACTCATGCAATTTCTGAGAGAGTTGATCAAACAGCAGTGCCATTTGCATATACGTGATTAAATACATCATATACTCGTGTATAAGCTGAGTTTTCCAGCACATTTTTAATGCGGTTCCTGTGGTAAAATTAGGTGCCTCAGCTGCTATTCGGGTCAGCTGTGTCAATCAGAGTGTGGCCTATTTTGGTGAACACGTACAAATAGAGTCACTTTCGTGTGAATAGCTGTATTTCAGATCATGTAGAAAGGGGTTCTGGTGGAGGAGTGATTGCACGTTGGCCTACTAACTGCAGGGTCAGAAGTTCAAAACCACCAACTGCTCCAAGGGAGAAAAGCAGGGCTTTCTGCTCCCATGGAGAGTGACAGTCTGGAAGGTCCCAGGGGCCCTTCTGCCCGGTCCTCCAGAGCACTGTGCGGTGGCATCGGCTCGATGGTTTGGGATGATGCGTGTTTTATCTACGTGTACTTACTCTTCATTCAGACAAGGATGAGTCAAAAAGATTGCTGTCAACCCAGATGTCAGAATGTGACGCTGTTGGTTCTGGACGATCCTCCGAGGGCTTGTTCCCATCTCTCCCCCAGAGGGTCCTCTGCTCTGTGACGGACACCACATCACAAGGACAGCCAGGCATCCTCCAGAGGGGCCCTCAGCTGTGGTCCTTTTCAATCATCCTGGCACTGGGGGACTCAAACAAGCCCGAAGAGGCACGATGAGGGCTGTGGGGTGGAAGAGTCACGCCCCGGCGAGATTTCCACGGGACAGCCCCTGCTACATCTCTGAGTCGGAGCTCGAGTGTCACCGGAATAGAACCATATTTCTGGCCTTTTTCTTACCAACGAATGCAGTTTGCCCTTTTCTTTCTTTTTTTTAATAAATCATTTTATCGGGGCTTGTACAACGCTTATCGCCACCCATACATGCATGCATCGTGCCAGGCACCTTCGTACCCCGGCTGCTGTCGTCGCTCTCACAGCATTTGCTTGCTACTTGGGCCTTTGACCTCGATCAGCTCCGCATCTTCCCCCTCCCTCCCCGCTCCCCCCGGTACTGTTTGGATTATTATTATTTTGTCATACCTTACACTGTCCGATGTCTCCCCGCGCCCACGCCTCCGCTCTCCATGTTTGCCCTTTTCTGTACACATCCCTCACACACCCCCCGGTGGACCACGTCTCAGAACAGCCTGTCAAGGTGACGCACACCCAGAGCGAGGCGCTCTGCCTTGAACTCACCTGACCCAGGAGATCCCCCAGAAGCCACTGCGGTAGCTGGGCCTCCTCATCATGAAGGAATCCAAGGCAGCAGCTCTGAGAGCAAGGTCCGCAGCCCTCCACTGACTCCACAGCCCTGGTCAGACCCGCCCTGCTTGGAATGAAGCCATGTGTGTCTGACGAGAGCCCAGCAGTAGTCTTTCTAGACCGACCCTCAGAGAGTTGCTTTAGCTTATGTATGCAAACAGAAAAGCTCCACAAGGAACTTAGATCCTTCAAGTCGTCCTATGCTTAGGGCCTCTGTGTCCTGAAACTGACTGTGTTGAATTTTCCCAGCAGAGCTCCAGGAAGCAAAAGCTCCCAGCCCATCCATCAACCGGCAGACCAGCATCGAAACGGACAGGGTTTCCAAAGAGTTCATAGACTTTCTCAAGACCTACCACAAGACAGGCCAAGAAATCTATAAGCAGACCAAGATATTTCTGGAGGGGATGCATTACAAAAGGGTGAGTTGAGAATAAGCCTCCCGGGACCCCACCACCGTGGAGTCCGGCCGGGCCAGGCTGGGCGCTCTGCCGTCCTGGCCCTGCGCGGTGACTGACAGACTGGGAACAGTCCCCACCCTGAGCCAGGGTAGCTCTCCCTCGAGGCCCGGCCCGTTGGCCCTTCTCCCCTGCACCTCCCTGGTGCCGGGACAGGCCGGCCTCCTCGGGGGGGCAGCTCCGTCTGTGGTGCAGACTAGCAAGCCCTGACCCCGCAGCCACATCGCCGCTCAGGTGCATGTTCTGTATCTGTGATCTTTGGGTCTTGGTCGGTGAGCAAAAGGGTCTGGTGGCATTCAGACATGGACAGGGACTTGGGCGGCTATCCAGCTTCAGGCCTTGTATTCCTTTGACGGGGAAGCCGAGAGCCAGAGGCAGTGAGAGACTCTCTCTCCCAGGGGGGCATGTGTGAGACCCAGACTGTGTGCTGTCTGCACCTGAGTCTCCTCCAACACACGCGATGCTCGCTTCTCAGTGATGGGCCGGGGCGAGCTGCCCGTACAGGGACGCACTTTGCAGTGAGTGACTGAGTCGCTTGTAGCGTCTTACAGCCAGCAGCTCAAGGTCACACGTCAGTGTTCCTCTGTGACCCTTCCGGCCAGGGAATTAGAAAAACAGTGTCGTGAGGGGCCTCGGGGCTCTCTTCCAACTGTGGGCAGAGACCACTGGGCTAAAAGCAAAATGAGCTCTTGCCAGAATCAGTCTTTCCTGCTCTGTAGGGGTGTCATTGGCCAGAGACAGAGGAAGCTGCCCCCCTTCTCCTGGAGGGATCCTGAGCACTTCCTGCTATGACGTAATGAAACAAACTTCCAACCCTTGATTTTGTCGTGGTGGTGTTGGAAGCAATAGTGAGTGACTCTCTCATGGTCCGTGTGTGTGTGTGTGTGTGTGTGTGTGTACAAGAAAGAGAATACAGTCTCTAAGACATAGAACTTCCCTTTTTTTATCAGAAGTTTCCAATGATCTATTCTTCGAGTATATTATACCCTAACATAGCATATATTTTCTTTCGAATGTCCCATACACTGACTGTATTCTTTAGTTCACATAGCGGATGCCGTATCTTTTAGAAAACTACTCAGCTTGAACTTGTTCATTTTGCTTTTGCTCAGAAGCATCACGTGCCCTTGTACTGTGACATTTCACTTGACTTTTAAGTCCATATATCAAGCCAGCAGGAATTAAGTGGCCTTCAAGAGTTGGCTGGCTGGCACCAGAGACCCGGACATGGCCTCAGGCCCCTCCTGTTTTCAGAGCCACCATGAAACCCAGTTTCCAGTTCCATTTCTACACAAAGTATCTCACAGTCAGGTGGCCAAGCCCTGTGCGGCAGCTCCTGTGTCAGCAGATGTTTGTCAAGCCAACTGTTTCCGAAGGAAGCCATTGTTGCCTCTGGATGCAAGTTAATATCCTTTGTCCTCTCATAAATAAGCAAATGAAGTCAACTTAAACTCCCCCGACCTCATTCTAGCTTCAGAGCATGTCATCCGATCCACTTCTTAAGCAAATGGTCCGCCCTCCACTTGGGGGATTGGGCGTAGCAGGGTAAAGCACTGTGAAGGGAGGGTCTGGGATTTGCCCCTAGATCACCAGCTCACAGACTCACCTGCCATGGGTCTGGGACAAAGGTCAATGCGTGACTCAGAGCAGCAGGAAGGGGCCGGCCCTTCTCGTGGGCACCTCTGGAACCATCTCCTCCCTCCATCTCTCCCTTGCAGGAGGCAGGGGGCGGGTTACTTCCTGCTGTCACCACCACATCTTTCCAGAAGGGGCCCCTGAAGAGAGGGAAGGGAGAGGTCTCCTCTGCGCTTCATGAGCGATTGTCTCGCTTGCTTCTGATGACTGCAGAGCATTGTAACTTACTTACACTCTGGCCTTTCCACTTCTCTGAAAGCCCCGAGCAGTGTATGAATTTCTGAGTTGTGGTGACTGGCAGGTCTCCTCTTTGTATGATGAATGGTCTTAGACTGGGCACAAGTGTAAGTTTCCAGTACCAATAGGTTACCAGGAAAACAGGAAAACCCATTGAATAACATGGGCGAATATAAGATAAATCCACAAAGCTGTGCTGCCGTGTGATAGACCAGTGAGGAAAAGCCAGCCTATAAAAAAGAAAGAAAAAAAAATTAAAGACCGTAACAATAAAGAGCATTAATTATTAATCTAACATGGGAGATTCTATTTTTCCAAAGAATTAAAAGGCCACTGGAGGATTTTTTCTTGGGGGCTAGTAATACTTCATAGGTCAGTATGAGCACAGAAAGCAATACTTAAATCACAATATTACGTGTCTACTTTATAAAAATATGGAAGTATGGTGTGTGTGTGTGTGTGTGTGTGTGTGTCTGTGTCTGTGTCTGTGTAAATTTTTTCTTATGGGGGAAAAAAGAGCTATTTCTAACTCGAGTAGACTTCAAACGCCAGTTGAAATTCTGAAACGAAAGACCGACTGAGACTTTGGTAAAAGTAAAAACACAGATGAATGAACTGCATCAGGGATGCCAGAGATCATTTCCTTTCTGAGGAGCAAGCTCCAGGCCACCTCGAAGACATGTGGGAGCAGAGTGTCTCTTCCAGGGCGGCTCACGCGGTCTGTGCTCCCCACCCACACCCCACGTTCCAGCCAGGTCAGAGTTCACTGGGACACCCCTGGGGGAAACTACCTTCAGATGCTTAATCCGCATGGGGAGAAGAAGACAGTCGAATTATTAAAGTGGTGCTCTTCGTGAATGAGTGAAAGTTTTTGTTTTTAAATCATGCAGTGAGAACTAGAGCTTTGATCAAGTGAAAGGCAGTGTTGTGTGTGTGTGTGTGTGTGTGTGTGTGTGTGTCCTCAGACAGTTTCTTTAGGCTGATACCCAGGCCTCTGTAGACAGCAGAGGATCAGGGTAACTCAGCCAGTTGACAGGGGTGCCAACATCTAGACAGTAACGGGGGCCCGGGGGGGGTGGTGGTGAGTGTGTGGGTGCTCAGGCTAGGTTGGCGACAGGGGCTGTGAGCCCTGCAGGACTGTCCTCAGGAAGAGTCAGGGAGGCCCTCTCTGCAGAGCCTGGAGGGTCTCGTGGGGCAGCAGGTGGAGGAGAGTGCTGACCCGATCGTCTGGACAGAGGGAAGAGTCCGCCATGTCGGCTCGATGGAGAGCAGCAGGGTCAGCAGACACGGTGCGGGTCGGCTGGTTGGTCAGTGGAAGTAGGGGACCATGGACTTCCGGAACAGGACTCAGGAGGCCGAGCGGGAGCGCACTTCACGTCCAAGAAGAGCAGCGTGGCCTTGTGGTAGCAGGGAGTAAAGGGACGTGAGGGCAGTTGAGGCAGGTGGGAGAGCAGCGGGGCCCCAGGGGCCGGGTCATGGTGGACCCCCACCGAGGAGGAGAGCAGAGGAAGGCTGCTGCTCTGTCAGGGCGGCTGTGTTTGCCCTGTTGCGAATGAGCCCTCGCTCTGCAGGGCTGGGTCCGCACAGGGCTCCGACCACTGCCACGGCCTCGGTCACGTGGCCTCATCAGCGTCTCCAGGGACCATTCCTCCGTTTCACCCGGAGAATTCACCGGCTGTCATCGCTGGGACCCGCATTTGGTGACCGTCCGTGTTGGGGTTGAAAGGTCCGCTGGAGACCAGCTCTCAGAGCTTCAAGGAGACCACGCCTGTGTTGTTGCCATCGTAGAGCTTCATTCTCTCGCTCGTGTCTCGCTCTTTCTTTCTCTGCCACCTCCTATTTGGCTGTGCTGCACCATGGGCATCTCTCACGGGACCTGAAATCCTGCTCGACCTGGGGGCAGGAAGACAGACGGACAGGCCTGTGAAATCAGCAGCAGGAACTAAAAATGTAGTGACAAAGCCCCGGAGAAGGGAGCGCACACCGCATGGCAGAGTGCCCGGCCTTGCTGCCCTGGAGTTGTGGCCGCCTGGTGGTCTGCTGGTGCCACCCACAGCTGTATCCAAGACGACCGAAGCCAGATGGAGAGTCTTCCCTGCCGGGTATCTGGAACAGATGCTGGGAAGAGGCCTAAATGTACAGTGGTGAGCGAGTCCTAGCAGAGAGCGGGATGGAGCCATTAGCCAGGACCAGGCTGGCTGGGTAAGGAGAGATGTACACAAAACCTGGAAGTCATCGAAACACGGTCATGCGCCCAGGTGCAAACACCAGAGGTGGACCCAGAGAGAGACGCCAAAGAAGTCTGGGGCGTTGCAGAGAGGGTTAGTGAAAGAGAGGTTTTTCTTCCATTGCGCGTTCATAGCTTTCCCAGAGGGAGGAATACCCACAGGAAGAGTGGGCCTGGAAAACTCCGGCTCATCCCGTTAGCTCCTAAGCAGCCTCTTTGTCCTTTGGTTTCAGGAATTCAGCATTGAGGAACAGTCGGAGCACACTCAGGACTTTTACCAAGGCATGGCGGAGAGGATACAAACCCGTGGAAAAGGTAACTCCACGCTGGGCAGGCGGGGCTAGGGCTGACCGACAGCTCAGTGCAGGGGCTGTCGCCTCCTGTGTCTGGGGGCCTGGCCGCCTTGCCCCCCATCACAGCACTGTTTTTCAGGATTGTCAGGGCCATGGGTAGTATGGGCTGGGTAGAGTGGATCAAAACCAACTTTCTTAAATAAGCCCCACCTGGCAGCCACATCTCTCCCAGCTTGGGCCTTAGGAAGGACTTCACACATGTGCTGTCCCCTGCTGTAAGCATCAAGGAGCAGCAGAGTCTTGTGACAGCCCTCAGAAAGGAAAGACACTTCTTTCCACATGGCAGCTGCTCAGAACTGGAGATCATTTCGAAAGTGTGTGTGTGTGTGTTTAATGTCACATACTTTGATCTCTGGCTGCATTTAAACTTTATAGTGCATTCATTCCCTGTTATGTAGAGAACACCCTAAAAATATCTATCCTAAAAAAAAAAAAAAAAAAAAACCCAGCCCAGTCCAACTCAAATCCATTTAAAAATATGCACATATAAATATCCCTCCTCCTCTTGCACTGTTCCTCCTGTTTCGGTCTTTCAGTGCCCCCGGAAAGAGTTGAGAAGATCATGGACCAGATTGAGAAGTACATCATGACTCGTCTCTATAAGCACGTGTTCTGCCCAGAAACCACGGATGACGAGAAGAAAGATCTAGCCATTCAGAAGCGGATCAGGCAGGTTCTGTGGGAGGCCGGGCCGGGCGCTTGACACGCCGAGCAGAGCGGCCCTCCTCCTCCTCCTCTTCCTCCTCTTCCTCCTCCTCCTTGCGGACCTCTCTACGGGCACAGAAAGGAGAGGTGCATGGGAAACCGAGCGGCCTGAGGGGGCCCTTGAGTTGCTCGGTGCAGGCAGCTGTGGATAAGAGCGTGGTTGATGGTGGAGAGGGTTCCAGATCTCGCACGAGCCCAGGAAGAGGAGGGCTGGTTTGTCGCCGCCTCTGCTGGCTTCTCAGGCAGGAGGATGTCAGTACCGATCCCAATGTCCAGGCAGTAGGTGCCACCCTCCCCACCCCACCCCTGAGGGGCCGTCGCTGACCATTTCCCCTGTAGCAGCTCCCTGCATGTACTGTGTGGGCAGCATCTCCCAGAGCGCCCCTCTTCCATGCAGGGCTCACCCAAACCCCTCGGGCCTTGGCCGCCCGGGGTGAGGGGTGGGGGAAGGACGCTGAGGAATCCCAGACAGGGTGCCAGACATGGGGGCGAGGCATTGGCTGTCCTCTGCCCTTTGGACGGTCAGCCCCAGAGTGAGGACGGAGCAGAGGGAGCAGAGGGACAACAGAGCCCAGAGAGTCAAAGCCCGGAGTGGCTAGCTGGCCCTGGGGCAGAGCACGCGCCCAGTGCAGGGCAGCAGTGGGCGGTCTAGCGGGACATAGGGCTCTGACCAGAACACTCAGGGATTTGCCTCAGGCCACACATCCTGTTGCTGGGCAGACTCTGACAGACAGCGAAGCCATTCTGCCCCTCGTCTGAGGAGCAGCTTTGGCTGCACACGCCAGGAGAGGAGTCCCACCTCAGTGGAGCACCTGCTGTGTGCAGGGAAGGTGGCGGGGGGCGGGGGTGGGGGCAGGAAGGGGCTATGCTTGAAGGGAATGATGGCATCAGCGGCTCTCACTCCTACGGGGAGCCCCTCCTCACGCCTCCCCTGTCCCTCTCCCCCCAGAGCCCTGCACTGGGTCACGCCGCAGATGCTCTGTGTCCCGGTCAACGAGGAGATCCCAGAAGTGTCCGACATGGTGGTGAAAGCAATCACAGGTGAGCGAGCCCCAGAGCCTGGACGCGGCCGGGACGTGGTCCCTTGAAGGACAGATTGAGAGAGCAGATGCCGGCTCATTGCCAGCCTACAACGTGGAGCCGAGCTTTATCCCACAGAGCTGCTGGCGGGTTTGAACCACCGACCCATGGCTAGCAGCCCCGTGCTTAACCCACTCTCATTATTCCAGAGAGCAAAACATTGGTAAGGTCTCTCAAATGCAGGCTGCCAAGGACACCCTGATGGGCCAGAGTGGGGTTGATTGTTGGAGGACTTTTAGAGGTTCTGGGCCGCAGGCCGCACACCCCCTTACCCCATGACCTAAGTCTCTTTCTTTCTTGGTCATCGGACCCAATTAAGGTCAGCCGCAGCTGACTGCATCTCTGAAGGCTCAGTCCCATCTCTGAGACCCTTCTGGAGAGTGTCAGGGTCCTCTCCAAGCGGGAGCAGCCCGACAGACGGAGACTTTTTGCCGGCTGTCCATCAGAGGTGTGCTGGAGGACTGTGCGGTTTGCTCGAGAAGTAACCTGAGCACCTCCGACTGCTGTGGCTGTGCCACCCTAGACGGGCCCAGGCCCTGGCACAATTTCTGTGTCTCATCGGCAGGGCTGGCCCCGGAGTGCTGTGGACACTGAAGGGAAATACAAGCCCTCCTCCAGGGGCCCCTCCAGGCCGTGGCCAGACCGGGCCTGGTCAGATTGTCAGTGTCGTTTTCCGGGCAGGAAAGCGGGCCAGCGAGGATCAGCAGGGTTGACGGTAGCCACAAAGCAGCTGGAACCTTTGCCAATCACAAGACCCCCAGCAGAGCTGGGCCCCCCCCCAGCCGCTGCCCCTCCCCGGGTACTCCGCCGGGCTCTCTGTTAGTGCGTGGTCAGTCTCCTGCACCCAGCCTGTTTGGGTTGTGTTTGTTTTTCCGTTTTTCATCCTGCTGCTTTTATTTATTCTTATACGTGGACGGAGGGTATGACGTTTGCGTGCTTCTTCACTCGCCCCTGGGCTTGGTAACAATGGCGACGCCCCAGTTAACTGTGTGGGATGCCTGTTTTCAGGCCATAGGTTGATGGCTCTTTCGTTTTTTCTTTCTTTTTATGTTGAGGGTCCTAGTCTTTTTGACCACGGGCCTGCTTGGATCAGATCCCAGTAGGAGTCAAGGACAGTGAAAATGCTTTCTTTCTAAGAAGGAAACTGTTCTTTGTGAGATTAGCTGGGTTCTCTAGAGATGCAAAGGCAGTGAAGGGTGTGTGTGTGTGTGTCCGTCTTCAGAGTCACACACGTGGCTTCAAGCCTCACGCTGGCTCTCCACCATTGGGCCAAGCATTGGACCCCACCTCTGCGGGCTGGTGGGCAGGGTGTGGGCTGGGACCCGCAGTGGGCAGGCCCTGCATGCCTGCGCCTGGCTGCCTTGGGGCTGTTGTACACCCACCCAGTGGGCATCTCTAGCGGCAGGCAGGCGATCCCACTGCTGCTTCTTAGGGTCTCTGGCGGTTCAGTGCTCACACCCACCAGCCAGCCGCTCCACAGGAGAGAGATGCAGCTGTCTGCCCCTGTGCAGGTGACCGCCTGGGCAGCCCTCTGGGCACGTTGTGGTCAGTGGGGGGGGGGGGGCGCCTGCTGAGTCAATTGGAGCCCCCTGGATGGTGGGCAGCGGGCCATGCGTGGCCCCCTAGCAGTGCCGTGCCTTCTCCACAGACATCATTGAAATGGACTCGAAGCGGGTGCCTCGGGACAAGCTGGCCTGCGTCACCAAGTGCAGCAAGCACATCTTCAACGCCATCAAGACCACCAAGAACGAGCCGGCCTCGGCTGACGACTTCCTGCCCACGCTCATCTACATTGTGCTGAAGGGCAACCCGCCGCGCCTGCAGTCCAACATCCAGTACATCACGCGCTTCTGCAAGCCCAGCCGGCTGATGACTGGCGAGGACGGCTACTACTTCACCAACCTGGTGCGTGCCGCGCCCCGCCCGGTCACCCCTGGGGCAGCCCCAGCCCCGTCCACCAGGCAGTGTGTCATCATGCACCCTCCTCCTCCTCTCCCCGCCCCTACCAGTCCCCAGTCCCACTACGACACTCGCAACTTGACCAAGCAGACACACACACACACACACACACACACACACACACACACACACACACGCATGCATCCTCCCCGTCCCCAAGAAGCATGCTGGCCACAGTCCGTGTGACTAAGGCTATGCATACCCGCCTCAGATCTTCTCCCTTCCAATACCCACGGGTTTTCTCTGGAGCAGGGAGAGCCAGGTGCCCGCAGGTGTGCTCTTGTAGCCCCAAGTCTGGACTGCATTCCGATCTGGGCTGCTGGGTCAGATCTGAGACTAGGCTTCCCTTGTGGGAGATGCAGGACACTGCCCCAGGGAGGGTGTTGTGAAAGGGGGGTTCCCACCTGGGCTGTACAGGCACTGATTCTGGGCCCAGCGGACAGGAAGCAGCAGCTTCCTCCGTGGACTGGGAGGCTTCAAGGGCCCCTCAACTGCAGTTGGAACCTCGCAGTTGCTCTGCGGGGAAATCTGAGGCTTCACCCCCGTGACAGGCTGGGGAACCTGGGGCACGTCCACTCTGTCCTGCCAGGTCGCTCTGGGGAATACCAAGAGATTTCTCAGAAGTCTCAAGAGAAAGCCATGCCCACACAGAGGCCTCATTGGCTACTCAATGGCTATCTCCAGTACAATAGGCCAGACTCCACCCCTACATCTCAATCATGAAATTTACAGACACACATGACCGCCACACTCGTCCTGGTGTCCAGGGCCGGGCCTCTGTGGCGGTGGCTTCTGCAGACAGTGGCCATCAGAGAGGCTGGCACAGGCAGGGGTGTCAGAAGACACCGTCATGGTGCAGCTGCTGCCTCACACCGCAGCCCCCGCCACTGTTTCTCATCTCCCTACCGACCCAGGGGCTGGCCCCCCATGTCAGGCCGTCCTGGCTGAATCAAAAGACTCTGCGCGAGCCCCCGTTCTAGAGCTGCTTTGGTCCCTTGGTAGACTCTGCACTTCCCCGCCCCCCGCCCCGGGTCTCAGCAGGCTAACCCTCTGTCTAGTCCTCTGGGTCCCTCACTTCCTTAGGTTTGGTGTCTCCCAGGTCTGCCAGTCTCTTTCCAGACTTCATGCTGAGCTCCCCAACAAATGTCTTTTCTCCCATATCCCTCGTTCCCTTGAGCCCCTTCACTGGGGCTAGGACAGTGGGTGGGAGCGGCTTCAGGCTAGGTGCCTGGCTGTGGGCAGCCACTGGCATGAGAGGACTACCGATCCTAGGGGCGCCCACCTTTTCCTGACCACTGACCTCGCCTCCCTGAGCGGGCTTCCGACAAATCCTGACCACAGCCTGGCCCTCTGGCTCCTGCCTGAGTTCAATGTGGAAACCACCCTCCCTCCCTCTTTGTTTTCCCTTCAATGTGAAAATGGCACGAGCGCCTTTTGAAAGTCGTTGGCCCACACGAGAGGCCGCAGGTCCCGTCTGCCTTGGCCTTACGCAGCACGCCCACAGCAGCAGCACCGCTCCCGTGCCCGGGCTCCGACGCTCCCAGCCGAAGGGCCCCGCGTGGCACGAGGGGTGGCATGTAAGGTTCACGTCTGCACTCGAGGGCCTCACACCCCCTCACACCAGCCTGGGAAGCCACAGCAGGAAGGCCAGCAGCTGCCCCCTACACTCCTTTTCACGGTATCCACCCGTAGGTGGGAAAGGAAGGAGCCGGACCCCGCCCCCCACCCCCTAGCCCTGCACTAAGCTCTGGCCTTCTCCCCCGGCAGTGCTGCGCCGTGGCCTTCATTGAGAAGCTGGACGCCCAGTCCCTGAACCTGAGTCAGGAGGATTTCGACCGCTACATGTCGGGCCAGACGTCGCCTCGGAAGCAGGAGGCCGAGGCCTGGGCCCCAGATGCTTGTGTGGGTGTGAAGCAGATGTACAAGAACTTGGACCTGCTGTCTCAGCTGAACGAGCGGCAGGAGAGGATCCTGAGCGAAGCCAAGAAATTGGAGAAGGACCTCATCGACTGGACGGACGGCGTGGCCAAGGAGGTCCGCGACATCGTGGAGAAGTACCCGCTGGAGATCAAGCCCCCCAGCCAGCCCCTGGCGGCCATTGACTCGGAGAACGTGGAGAACGACAAGCTCCCGCCGCCCCTGCAGCCGCAGGTGTACGCAGGATGAGGGCCCGGGGCATCTCTCCGAGGCTGCAGGGCGGCAGGGCTGGCCCTCGCTCCCCTCTGCTTGGGCCGCAGTCCGGGGGTGCCCGGGAGAGCTGGGGCGCTGCTTCTGGCCCTCTAAGGGCCAGCACTTTTAAAGGTACAGTTCGGTGGGGGGTGGTTTCTTGGTGTTCTTTTTGTGTTTATTTTTCTGGCAGAGGAAGGTTAGTAAATAATAAACATTTATTTATTTGCGTTACCGGAATAGATTCCTTTAAGGCTCATGTGGCAGAGCCTTCCATCCAAGTCTGCCGTGTTCCCCCCGCCCCCCACTGCCAGGCCCCCAGCCGTGTTGTGCCAGTGTGGGCTGAGTGAGGGAGCAAGCGGCAGAGGGAGGGACCCGCACGGTACAGTGCCCCAGCCTGTAAGCTAGCACACCGCGGATGCGTAAATATGTACAGCTGTAAATATGTACAAAAGAGGAAAACAAGAGTGCTGTGCATGGTGTCTTGTGTCGTTATTGTATTCGCTCACAATGCAGAGTTGACAATTTGCCCCGACCCCTCCCACACACACACACACACTGTCACGGTCAGAGCGGCCCCTGGAGACCGACGACCCCATTCTGAACCCCGCGCTAGTCCCGCGTGTGCGGCCTCACAAGCAGGAACCTGTGTCGCTCGCCATGGAGGATGAGAGCACGTCCAACTGTTGAAGTCGGGGGTCCTGCGCCTTGCTCTTCCCCCCACCCGTTGCACGCGCGCGGACACACACACACACACACACACACACACACACACACACGGGGCCCTCCGCCGGGCACCTCCTGGCCTGGGGCAGGTGGGAAGATGAGAAGGAGCCTGCCGTGAGAGCTGGGAAGGGCCAGGGGCACATCCACGGTTACTCTGACTCCAGGGACCACCGAGTCACCCGGGTCTAACCCAGCTCAGGGTCTCAGCCCTGGGGACATTGGCGGATCCCTGCCGTGTGCTTCAGGGTTGGGGGCAGCATCCCTGGCCCCCACACACCCTCTGTCAGTAGCAATCCCCCTCTCCACTCCCAGCTGCAGAGAAAGGGTGCCAGGCTTGGCCAGTTGGCCCTGGGGTTGCCACACCCCTCAGTCCCACAGAAAACCACTCGCCAGTGGGTCAGCAGGACAGGCAGGGGCTCCACTGTGGGTGCCCCGAGGGTTCAGAATCCCAGTCAGGACACACGGGACCTGACCACTCCCCCATGGGGGTGGGACTTCCTCCTGCAGCCACAAGTTCTCCTGGGAAATCAGGAGTGGCCCTCCCCTCTCCCCGGCTTTCCCAGTACTGACTGGCCCCCGGCCTGTACCAGAGCCAGGGCAGGCAGGAACCTGCTGGAGAAGGGAGGCGTGAGCATTCCCTGCACACATGGGCCATAGAGGTGGAGTGCGAGCCAGGGAGCAGGGCGAGGGTGCCAGTGGGGCCGGCCCTCCCAGGGGCGCCATGCTGGGAGTAGAACTGGGGGTGGGGGTGGGGAAGGAGAGACACAACTTTCTACCTTTCCTTGGAGTGACAGGAAGCACCCAGCGTGGGCTCAGGCCCTCAGTTCAGCCGGTTGCCACTCACGCGGTCTCAGCAGGAGCGCTCCCCCACTCTTGCTCTGCCCACCTGAGGGGCTGACCCTGCCCAGGTAGCTCTCCTTCCTCCAGAGATGCCAACGGTCCTCGGCTGCACACTGTCGGTGGCGCTTCAAAAGGCCACGTGTAAGCCAAAGGAAAAGATTGTGGAGTTGTTTGTGGATTTTCCTCCACCTTGAAAAGAAGCTGCGGAACTGATTCTGTCTATCTATCTATCTATCTATCTATCTATCTATCTATCTATCTATCCTATCTTATCTATTCCATCTATTTCCTATTAGCTCAAATGGCTCAGAGGCAGACGCCCACCTTACACCTAGAAGAACACCGTTCTTAAGTCAGTGCAAAATAACGGCCAGAGCTCCCACCGTCCCGACCGAGAAAGCGTTGCTGTTTGACCCATCGGCCATGTGATTGGAAACAAACCTTCGGCCGTGTGACTCTTCCCCAAGAACTTGGATCTTGGCTCTCTTCGGTCAAGTGCGTGAACAGCCCCAGGTGACAGGTGGCAGTGGCAGCATCAGAGACAACACAAACCGGGAGGCCTCAGAGACGACACAAATGCTTGCCTTCCCCACAGTTCACGTTGTCCTGGCAGAGGATGACACCCATGTTGCCCTTCTGATGGCAATACTGACGGATAACAGTTTCGTTCATGTGAGCTGTTACCATTGCAGATCGGTGGGTACAGGAGGAGGGTCCCAGGGGGTGTCGTGGTTTTGAGTTGGAATGCTAACTTCAAGGTCATCTGTTCGAAGCAACCAGCCACTCTGAGGGAGAAAGATGAGGCTTTCTACTCCCATAATGAGTGATGAGTTTAGAAGTCCACAAGAGCAGTCCTTCCCTGTCTCACAGGGTGGCTGAGTCAGAATCGACAATAGTAGTGGGTTTGAGGTTTTAGTTTGTAGCACAGTTCTTGTGAAGATAATAAAAGTTTAAAAACCAGAGTATCTTAAATATCATGATTTCCGTTTTTGACAAACTTCAGTTCCACAAGTGCCTTGGCCAACACCCTGGAATAGAACCACTGTCCTGGCAGCTGCTGGAGGTGACCTCCCCCCCACACACACTGCACTGCACTGCCGCCCGGTCCACGCCTCTCCCGTGATGAGCTGCATGCAGATTGGAGCTCAGGGATCTGCAGGGTTTTACACCAGCCTGCTTTCCTCATCTGCCTGATCCCGGAAACTTCACTGAACCCCAACCACAAGTCCCCCAAGACAGGCTGGAGGGGGCTGTGCACCAAGTGCATTGCCCGGGAGCTGGAAGGAAAGAATTCTGACCCTGACTCATCCATCAGCTGAACTTGAAATATGTACACCTGGAGAAAGTCCCATCGCCAGTGACTCAGTCATTTCAAACTCAAACCGACCAGGCTCCCTGCCATCGAGCCGATGCCAGCCCACAGCGACCCTGCAGGACAGGGTAGAACTGCCTCTGTGAGTTCCTGACATAACTTGACAGGAGTAGAAAATCTCCTATTTCCCTTGGAGGGGCTGTCGGTATTTGTCAGACCATAAGGCACACTTTTTCCTCCCAAAGTGTGTGTATGGGGGGGGGGGGCACATGAGTGCATCTTGTGGTCCAAAGGTGTGGTTCCCCAGGACATTTATGATCTCTTGCGCCCACTGCTGTCTGCAGACTGTGCAGTGCTGTGTGTTGAAGGAAGTCCCGCCTCCTGGAGTCTCCATGTCACTCAGGTCACTTGATTGACACAGCGCACAGCTCCCCTCAGTTGTTCATGAAAGTGATGATGTTTTTTGTTTTTTGTTTTTTGTTTTTTTTTTATGGCATCACTGCCCTGGTGGGAGCTGGAAGCCCAGCCTTGCTCCTGGAGAGCTGCTGCTGGATTAGAACTGTCAACCCTGTAGGACGCAGTCCTGCACACAACCACTAGGCCTCCGGGGCTCAGCCGTGATGATGGTTTGTAACACCCCTGTTGACTGTAAAATATGATCGTATTTTACTTTGTCTTAATAAATATTTTAGTATAGTGGGACTATTTGGTTTGAAATCTTTTTGTCATTGTTTTCCTGCTCTAAAAACTGATACATCTTCCCGTCGGAAAAACACGGTGATCAGGACCACCTCCAAAGTTGCTAACAAGAACACTGGGGACAGCGGACGGAAACATGTTCTCACACTCATGTCAATGGCTACAGCCGAGCTGGCTGCGTGCCCCTCACGATGGCCCCGGGCCGGCTTCATTGGGGTTTCAACGGCGGGTTTGGGGGGATTTCTCTAGAGCAGGGGTTCTCATATAGCTCACGTTGTGGTGACCCCCCACCCCCAGCCATAAAACTATCTTCCTTGCCACTTCATCCCTGTCATTTTGGCTATGGTGATGAATCAGGCAACGCCGTGAAAGGGTCGTTCGACCCCCAAGGGGGTCACGACCCACAGGTTGAGAACCGCTGCTCTAACGGCACCTCTGGAGGCACTGGAACCGTCAACCCTTTGTTCAGTAGCGGAGCGCTTGACCGTTTGTGCCTCGCAGGGTTTTAAGGTTTGGGCAATTACATTTCAAAACGTGTTCAGACAATGATTGTGCAGTGGACGATCCTACAACAATCGGAACCCCAGACCCAGCCACACACTGCCGTGGAGTCGATTGCAATTCAAAGAGGCCAGGGCGGGACGTCCCTGTGGGTTTCCAGGCCTGTCACTCTTGACGAGAGGCGAAAGCCTCATCTTTCTTCCTGGAGCAGCAGGCGGATCCAAACCGCAGACCTCACAGCTAGCAGCCTAACTCAGAACGTACTATGCCTCCAGAGTGCCTTGGAGGGAAAGAGAACCAAAGAGTGGCGGTGACCATCTGGTTGGGGCTGCCAGGGGGGTTTTCATCTACCCGTTCTTTTCTAAAAACCCACTGCGGTCAAGTTGATTCAACTCCTCGGGGACCCTACAGGACAGGGTAGGACTGACCCGTGGATTTCAGAGGCCGCCAATCTTCATGACAAAAGCAGCCCCGGGGGCGGGAAGCCCGAGAATCCCAGGATTACGCACTGGGCCGCACACTGCCAGGTCGGCAGTTCAGAACCACCAGCGGCTCCATGGGAGAAAGGCTGACAGGAGTGACAGTCGGGAACCCCCAGGAGCAGTTCTGCCCCGTCCTGCAGGGTCACTGTGAGTCGGCGTCAGCTCCGTGACGGTGAGTTCGAGGTGGGTTTTCACGGCTAGACGTTGCTCACACTGTATCCTGCCAGGGCCGTTCCATAATCAGACGATGACGATGGGTGAAGAGAGTCTAGAGTCTACGAACCAAAGAGATGCGAAGCGTTGCCCGGCCCCAGCGCAGTCAGTCCAGCTCCGCAAGGCAGGGCGCAGGGCCCCTGTGCGAAAGAGAAGTTGGTTTCAAAAGCCATCAGCCGCCTCTGATGTGGGTTCCCAGGCAACCTGTCTGTGGTTGCCAATACAGAATGCCACCTCTAGGAGCTCTCTTGAAGATTCCGAGCCTGCTTCTTAAAAAATCATGAGCTGTCTGCCAGCCTAGGTGTCCGGTGTGAATTCCCTCTGCGGAGCCGCCCACCTGCTGGATGGTTCTGAGGACCGGCCGGAGGGTTTGGGGACCCTTCAGAGAAAGTCCATGACGTGCAAAGAGGTCTAGCATCCCGGATTTGGACCGGCAGACGGCGGTGAGCCTTTTGAAGTGTGCAGGAAGCCCACCCAAACATGAAGGGAGGGGATGGGGCAGGTTGTACCTGAAGTTCTGATGACACCCGCTGGAAGGGGCAAGGATCGAAGGGGACTGAGCCAGAGGAGGGGGTCCTGGCCGGGGGCACTTTGTTCATCACGGGGTCTCCCTCTAAGCTAGCTCGTTTACACTGGTCTGAATTGAGTTGAAACTATTCATGGGGGTGGCGGGAGTGTGTGTGTGTACGCGCGCGTGTGCTGAATTCTTCCTTTAAAGCCATTAGCTTTGTGGTCCATTTGCCCAGGGAACTTTCAGAAGCCCCCTGGTACTAATCCCACCACTTCAATGCATTCTGAGCATGACACCTGGAGAAAAGTGCTGAAATACCATGAAGGTGCTTTGTGTTGGGGTGTGGTGAGGGAATAGCTTGGGCTTTAGGGGAGAGAATGAGATTAAAACAGTTTTCAGGGCTGGGCCCCGGTGGCGTAGTGGTTGTGCACGGGACTGCGGCCCACTGGGACGGAGGTTCAATTCCAGCAGGGGGCTGGACCTCCTTCTCCCACCCCCGGAGAGCAGTGATGCCCCCCCCCCAAAAAAAAGCAGTTTTCATTAGAACCAAGGTGAAAAAAATGTGTGCCCCGCATTTTACATGGGATGAGACACTTAGCTCTTAGGAAGTGAGAACTTTGGTACAAGTCACCAGATTTGATTAATTTCTCTGCAGAATTTCTCAATGCCCAAGTAGCCCTGAATTTCCCATTGGCCATAAAAGACAACAGAATCAGCCTGGGTTCCCTTCATCTAAAGCTGGGGCCAGAGAATATGGGCTACAGCCAAATCTGGCCCATAAAGTTTGATTGGCCCTCTCCTAATGTGCACTCACTATGCGCTGTCTGTGCCTGCTGTCTTTATTCATACACGGCAGGGTGCAGAGTTATGAGATACACCATTGTGGCCTGAAAAGTCTAAATACTTTTGACACAAGGCCTGCTGACCCCTAGTCTAATGTATGAGTAGCCATAGCGGCCCAGAGAGTTAAAGGTTTGACTGCTAACCAAAAGGCTGGCGGTTCCATCCCACTAGCTGCTCTGCCGGGGAAACGTCAAGGTGTCTGCTTCCAGGAAGGGTTAGGGGACCTTGTTGAGCTGTTCTGCTCAGTCCCACGGGCTCCCAGGAGCTGGAAGGGACTCCATGGAGGTGGGCTTTTTTTTTTTTAATTTTTTTGGAGGTGGGTTTGTCTGTCTTGTAGTCCGAACAAGAGTAACATGATGATTCTTCTTTTTTTTCCTTCTGAATTTTTGTCTTGAAAAACTGTCCAGTCCGCAGAGAAATTGCAAGGCTATTACAACAAACATCCATACAACCCTCTGCTTAACGCCTCTGATGATTCTGCCACACAGCTTTCCTAAGATCCCCCCGCTCTCGCCATTCCGACATGTGCACACAAACGCTTTTGTGGTCATAGCGGAGGGCTTCTCCTGAACCAAAGGAATCAGCCGGAGTTGGGCGGGGCTGAGGGTCCTGCCCCTGGCTCACCTGTCAGGGCAGGACACCTGCTGATCGTGTTGCTTTGTAGATTTGGTCCACAGAGGGCAGGGCAGACTGGTCCACACCAGTGACTGGGGATTGTGACAGACCTGAGGCTGATGGTGGATACTTTGTCTCCATCAGCCACACATACACACTCTATGGTGGAGGTTGTGTCCACTCCCTGCCATTAAGTCCATGCTGACCCACAGCGATCCCTACAGGACAGGGCATGACTGCCTCTGGGGTTTCAGGACTAACTTTCTATGGGAGTAAAAAGCCTCACTTGTCTCCCAGACGGTGACTGGGTGTTTCAACCTGCTCTCCTTGTGGTGTGACCACGAAATCATCAGGGCTCCAGGCTGACACAGGAGAAATCCAGGTGTTCTCAAGGCTTTAAATCTTTATGGGGAGGACTGCCTGTTCTTTCTTGCTCCGAGAAATGGCGGGGTTTGAACTGCTGAACTTAGCAACCTGCTGCTTACCCCCCTACAGACCAGGGCTCCTGGAGTCTCAAACAGAGAGGGTTAGTGGAACTTCCAACACCGACGTGACACAGAGTGTTTGCAATTGGCTGTTAACCTTAAGGCTGGCTGTGGCCAGGCCTGGTGACCTGTTTTGGTATAGATCCACTACAGAGCAACCCCTTGGTACAGAGTAGGCACGTTGGTGGCACTGCCAGCTAAGAGCTGGGAGCTAATCTCAGAGTCAGCTGTCAAACGTACGGGCTACTCAGAAGGAGAAAGATGGGGCAGTCAGTCCCTTCCTGTAAAGATTTACAGTCTGCCCACAGGACAGAGTGGAATTATCCCCTGGGGTTTCCGAGGCTGTAATCGGTACAGGCGCAGACTCCCACAGCTTAAGAGCTGCTAGTGGGCTTGAACGTATGATCTTTGGATAAGCAGCCATGTAACCAGTGTGCCACAGGCTCCTTTTGGTAAGATGACAGACAAGAAGACCCTACCGGGCAGTGCCACTCTGACACGGGGCCTGACCACAAGTCAGAAGGGATTGATTGATTGGCAACCGTAACAAGATGCTCCTTGATCAGAAAGAAAACAAACAAACAAACAAACATTAAATGTGCATGAAGAAGGTGGATATATGTTTTTAAAGAATTTTGGGGGGGATCCTTTTTGGATGGTGAAGCAAAGAATTGACAAAGCTAAAAAACAAACAAAAAAAACGGACAGAGTTAAATGTTTGACTCATGTAAGATCTCAGAGCCTTGCAGCCGTCGAGCTGATTCTCACTCCGAGGGACTCTCTTCAGGTCTCTGTGTCCAGCCCTCTTCATGGGAGCAGAGAGCCCCCCTCCCCCTCAAAAGGCTGGCCTGTGGTGAGCAGCCCCTTCCTGATAGCGAGCCCACACTGTCCTCTTCCCAGTCACCGTTCAAGGGTCCCTGCTGGCACAGGGGGTGACGTGTGGGCTGCTACCCCCCAGGTCAGCAGCCGGGACCCCCACTCATGACACTGCTGCTCTCATGAAGAGTTAGTCTCGGAACTCCAGAGGGGCCGAGTTCGGACAGTCCGGCAGCAGAGCTGTGAATCGGATCAGCTCAATGCCAGCTCGAACTCTGGAGCTTTTCAGAGTCAGAGTTTTATGTTGAGTCCACACTCACCCGGCCGTCAGGGTGCTCACAGGCGTAAGAGGGTGTTCACAGCTTGCACGGCTGTGCTGATCCAAGCCTCTGCTTTTCATTCAGGGGGCACGTGGTCAAGCACTTGCCTACTCACTGAGAGACTGGAAGTTCAAGTCCAGCCAGAGAGCCTTCTAAGAAAGGCCTGGTGATTTACTTCCAGAAAAGTCAGTCGCTGAAAATTCGATGCGGCGGTTTCTGTTCTTGCATGCATGGAGTTGCTACCCAGCTGCTCCGAGGCATCTGCTCTGGGTAGTCACTTCAGGGCTGAGACTGCAATTCAGAGCACACAAATTTGGCCCCGGATGGCCTTCTGCACCTTCAGCAGCATCTCCTGAACATCTGCTCAAATGCTTTGGGGAGACATCCATATAAAAAGGTGTCAAAGAAAGGGTACCTTCCCTCCCAAAAAAAATCCTGGATTATCTTTCAAAAGTTATATATTGAATTTTTTATATAGCTTGGATTTCCCCCCCCCCAAGCTATATATTTTATTATTATTATTATTATTATTTTTAACAAAACAACCTTATCACCTTCCAAGTTCTCTCCACAACACTTAATACATTGGTCAAATCTTCGATTCCATTCTTGGAAACCTTTTTCAAACTCACGCTTGGATGGCGGAAAGCACCTCCCTGGTTTTATCCTTTGCCTCTTCTGCATCCTTGAATCGCTGTCCTTTCATGTCCCTCTGACTTTGAGGAAAACAAAGAGGGGTTGCACGGCGTGAGGTCAGGTGAGTGAGGTGCATGGAGCAAGAGAGGCATGCTGTTTTGCTTGTTTGCCAAGATCCAGCACACTGAGACAGCTGCGTGAGCAGGAGCGTCGTCCTGGTGACAGAATGAGTCCTTGACCTGCCACAAATCAGGCCTTTTTTGTTGCACACGCCTCTGGAATCTTTTGGGGACCTTGATTAGAAAGCTTGGTTAACGGTCTCAACCGGTGGCAGGAACTCCAAACGCACTGTGCCCCTCACATCCAAACAAACACGTATCATTTTTTGAGGGGTACCCCCTCATATGTTTGGGGGCTACGGTGGTTTTTCTGCCGATTCACGAGTGACCTCCAACAATCTCTCTTCGATTTGGCCTCGCTGAAGACACGTGAGCCATTTCCACTGCCTTTCAGTGACAGGGACCCGGTGGCATAGTGGATTACTTCCTGTGCTTAGCAGCTCAAAATCCCCAACTGCCCTTCAGGAAGAATGTGACTTCCCGTTCCCCTAACAGTTTGGGAAGCTCACAGGGGCAGTTGCACTCTGTCCTACAGGGTCTCTCTTGAGTCAAAATCAACTGGACGGCAATGAGTTCTGGTGACTAGCAGGGTTCCACTTCCTAGCGGAATGGTGAATCCCACTGTAGTCTTTCTGCGCACGAGATTCCAAGCAGATACTGAACGCTGTTTGTAAGCTACGTAGAACGTGTTGAGTTGGCTACCATCGAATAGGTTCTAATGCAGGGTCCCTTCGCACAACAGAAGGAAAGCCTGGGGCTGAGCCCCGATGGTGTAGTGGTTGTGCACAGGACTGTGGCCCACTGGGATGGAGGTTCAATTCCAGTTCCACGGAGCAAAGGCTGGGCCTCCTACTCCCACCACCTGAGGGCAGTGATGCCCCCCCCCCCCAAAAAAAGAAGGAAAGCCTGCCTGGTGCTCCCCACCTTCTCATTGCAGCAGCCACAGTCCCAATCCATCTCCTTCCCTGACCCAACACATCACCAAGCAGGCTGTGCTTTCCCACAGAAACGTGAGACGCAATCTTGCTATCCTCGACTCTTTTTCGTAAGTTTTATTTTATTTTAATGCTACCCTCCATTCTAAGGAGCCTTCTGGCCATACATGCCATCACCGAGTCACAGCTGACTCAGAAGGATCCTTTCATGCATGTTTGGGATTTTTTATGCGAGGGAATCCTTCCTCCCTGGATCACTTTGAAATCGCCCCTCCCATGGTGGAGTGAACTGTATCCGATGATTGTGGAGGCCAGTGCTAACGTCTGTTGCGACACTTGACTGATGATGGGCCTCTGCTTGTTTCCGATTCGCCGTGCGCTGCCTTCCTTCTGTTGACTTGCGGGCGAGTGAGGAAGCCTGTTCCTCGAGTGTTTGGCTAGCACGACCCCTGGACTGAGAGAGGCTAAGTGTCCTCAGAGGCACCCAACGGATGCTACCTGACAAAGTAATTGGGCCCCCGTGGGTTGTGGGAAAACTGTAAGTCTCTGCAGGAGCAGAAAGCCTCCTCTTTCTTCCTCAAAGGGTGGGTTTGAACCTTAAGGTTGGCAGTCCGTCGAGTAACCCACTCTGCCGCCTGCTTATTTTAGGGCTTCCAAATTAGCGGCGATGTGTACTAACACAGGCAGACAGGTGCACACGCACATCGCACGCGCACGCGCATGTGCACGCGTTCTCACCCTCGTCATCCGCACCCCGCAGGGAAACCTCGATCCGCACGCGCGCACACCTCCCCACGACCCCGCTGCTCCACACACACGCAGGCACCAGCACCAGCGTCTTCCCCGCGCCCGCGTGACGTCTTGCAGCCAGGGGGCGTGGCCTTGGCCGCCCGCGGCGGCGGAGGAAGCTTGTCCCGGCCGCGCCGCCGTCGCCGGCCGTCGGGGGTCGGAGGTCACGGCGGCGTGGGCCGTGGCGTTTTTGCTACCCGGAAACCGCGGCGGCCGGAGCCCAGCGGAGCCCGCGTTGCGGCGCCGCGAGCCGGGCTGGCCTCTGGCGGTCGCCTCCGGGCCCGCGGAGCAGGACGCCGCCCCCGGCGCGGCGGGGAGGATGGTACCGAGCCGCCCCGGGCCCTCCGCGCGCCGCCGCGAGTGAGCCAGCGCTCCGCCGACAGCCTGGGGCGCCGCGGCCCGCCGGGCGGGGTGAGCGGGCGGGCGAGCGGGAGGGAGGGAGGGAGGGGGCGGGGGCCGGGCCGGGGGCTTCCCCGCATCTCCGGACGCGGGCTCCGCGAGCTGCGGCCCGCGCTTCGGCCCCGAGCTGCCCGGGCTCCGCGCCCGGCGCCGCGGGGCCTGGACTGCGGGGCTCGGGCCCGGGGAGACGTGGCCGCTGGTCCCTCTGGACGGAGGGTCGCGTGTGCGCTCCCCGCCCCCCCCCCCCGGGGCGCCGGGGGGGGGGCTCCCGGAAGTGCGGGAACTTAAAATGGAGCGTGGGGCTCCCAAGCGTCCGGCGGGGCTCGGCGGGGAGCCCTGGCGGGGTCTCTCTGACGTGCGCGCTGTGGCGCTGATGGGCCCCCGCAGCCTGTCGTTGGACAGAGCCCGGCCCGCGGGGCTGTGTGACCGTGACCGGGCACCGCGAGGGGAAAGCCAGCCCTCCCTGCGTGATGAATGGGGGCCCCTTTGGGGTCCCCCGGAGCCTCTGCTTTCCGCCTCCCAGGTGAGCCAGCCGGCGGGACAGAAGCGTCTAGGTGACGGGCGGTCCTCTGATGACCTGCTTTGGCCTGGTTGTACCCCGAAGCCCCCGGAACGTTCCCTGGGACGCTCGCGCGGGTTCCGGAAGGAAAGCGGAGCCCCTAAGATTCCACGAGCCTCTCTGCCCCGGGAGGAGGGTGCGGGAGGACTGTCTGGGACCGGAGGGGGCCTGGAAGGGGCCCTTGCACCCATGCAGCTGCCCGCCCCAGGGTGGAGAGAGAGAGCTTAGTGCAAATGGGTTTCTACCCACAAGGAATTTATTAGGCTTTAAAATGTGGCCTCCGGGAGCTACCGGCTGTTAGGGATTTGGTTGTGGTAAGGATCAGAAAAAAGGCTTCTGGGAGGAAGAGACCTTTGAGTTGGACCTCAGAGGGTCGGGAGGATTTGGCCCCTTCAGAGGACGCCTGGTGGCCCAAGGGGGTTACGAATTGCCCTTAGGCGTTGAGTTTGGAGTGAATGGGTCGGGAGGTTTGCAAAGTCCCGGGGAAACTCTGGGGGAAGGGGAAGTCTTCTGCCCCTGGAAACACTGGCAGCCACAGGGACAGTTCCTCGGCTTTAGAGAGCTGCTCTGAATGGCGGTATGGACGGTTAATCACCTGACTCCTAACTGAATTCTGGTGCTGTGAACCCACCCAGCGAGGCCACGAGGCCACGGCAGAAAGGCCTGGAGATCTGCCCCCCCGGAAAGTCACAAGGCCTTGGAAACAGTGTTGAGCAGTTCAACTGGGGGGCAGCCTGTTGGGTTTCGGTGATCCAGGGGGTGAAACAGCAAACAGGCAGGATTGGCAGGGACAGTGGGCAGACAGAGGCAGAAGCATCCGCCAGCCAGCCTGGCTCCTGGGAGCCTTCTGGGCTCATCTGAGGAGTTGCTTTGTTCTGTTGAGCTGGGGCTACCGCCGGGCAGTGCTTTGGGTGTGTTGTTTATTTGACATGAACTTGAGTGTCACCAAAGATGCCCAGGTCCACTGGTTTGACATCTCCTCCTTTGGCAGTCCCTCCGGCCGGTGTTCAGGTCCGAGGGGTAAGGAAGCTGGGGGCTTTTGAGGCCGTGCGCCTTGATGGGTTTCGAGGATTGCCCCTCCTGTCTGGTGTGAACAGAGGGGAACCTGCGCGCCGTGTCTGAGAACCAGGTCCATGCCTGGGTTGAGTTAGCAGGAGCCTGTGGGAGCTGGGCCTTGGCAGCACTGGCTTCAGCCAGGTGGTAAGCAGTGTGCCGGTCAGTGGCAGCCTGGGCTTTTTGGTCATGACTGGGAGCCCCCAGGTGGCATCGATGTGGCTATGTGCTTGATTACTAACCGTAGGGCCGGGGGTTCAAACCCACCCATAAGTACCTTGGGGAAAAAGGCCTGACCAGCTGCTCCCTAAAAGTCACAGCTATGTAAACCCTGTGGAGTGAGTGCACGTCTGCTCTGCTGCACGTGGGGCCCATGAGTCGGCCTGCGGCGAGTCCACTCGCCAGAGAAGACCATTTGTGCCTCTCGATGCCATCTCCAGACATGCCCGCCTCACAACTAACTTTAGGCCCTCCGTGCTCTCTCCCTAGCATACCATGTGTGGCTAAGCATGAAGCATGATGCTTGGCCCTAGCCACTTGCTAAGTGGCAGTGAGGGACAGGCTGCTGCCCCTTGCCCTTCGCCTTCTGCTCAAGGGGTTCACTGGCACCTCCCTTGCAGAACAGCTTGGATATGTTTCGGTCTGTCATTTGCTGGGGTTGAGTAAACCCCTGACACTCACTGAGCAGCAGCAGCAGCAGCATTTAATGATTAACACCTGGCCTCTGGAGGTGGTCTGTGATGATGACCTTGGGCCTCTGAGCTAACTTCCTTATGCCTGATGGCCTCTGTACAAGCCAGATGTCCCCAGGATTGTGCACCAGAACGTGTGCAGAGCTGGCTCCGCCTCTTTCACAGAAGTAGGCAGTGGTGCTAGACCTCACTGGTGCAGGAACCTGAGGAATGGACAGGCCACGGGAGCTGGAGGGGACAGCAGGAGTGCTGCCCCGGGAGACGTCTCCCGTGGGATCCGCCTTGGTTCCTGCAGGACCGCGTTCTGGAGGCAGGGCGGGAGGCTGGTCGGCTGCAGACAGCCAGTTGGTTTGGTGCCTTCGTTCTGTTTTGGCCCAAGTCCTGTGATGTGCCCAGAAGTGGTCTGAGTGGAGGCCCTGGAGTGGAACGTCTGGGTTGGAGACGAGGAGATGCACAGTGGTGGCCTGAAGCTGGGAACCAGTGTCCTCTGTGACTCCAGACACTGGCTCTCTTGAGACTGAGAAGGGCTGGCCCAGGAAGTGAGAGGCAGCCCAGGAGAGGGCGGTCGGGGAAGTTAGGTGCTTTAGGAGTTAAGGGCCAATGCGCCCTTAGCTCTCAGAGATACTGAAGACACTGGCCCTTTCCCTTAGAACCTCTTTCTCACATGCCCACTGTGAGGGGCTGTTCTGCCCACACTCCCCACTTCATCGTTGGCCATGGGGAATGGTTCTGCCCAAAGGCTGCCAGGGGGTTGAGGTGACCCAGGGTTTCTGAGACACTTGAAGCATCCTTGGCAGCCAAACCTGGGGTCCTCTGGCCTGTCTTACCAGACTGCAAACACTCCCTCCTCCCCCGCTCCAATCCTAAAAGGCCTTGAATTACTGCTTGAGAAATGCGACTCCTGTGTTGATGCTCAAAACGGCTTCTCTCCATCATGGTTCTCTCAGCACTAGGTTAGCCTGCCCCAAGGTGGGCGTAGAGAGAAGCTTGCCTCTTATCCCCCTCCTCCCTGCCTCTTTCAGACTCCCACCAGGTGTCTAACATGATGAAACCATCATGTTATATAGACAGTGCCCCCACAGCTGGATGTCCATCCCATGATGCTGTCGTAAATCAGTCCCCACAGAAGTCCAAGCACCCCTTTTGTTAAAAGGGTGTATTACTTTTCGGATTGTATTACTTTTTTGATTGTATTACTTTTCTGTCATCAAGCTCTATAAAATCCATCCTTGTCTTTGAGGCTAGTTTAGAAACACTGCATGCAGACTCCCGGTTGCAGCCCGAGCAGCAACCTGTTTTCCAGTTCTGGGATCCTGCTGTGCACCACACACACAGCACCGAGCACAGCAGGGTTCCTTGTGACTTGAGGGTAGCCTATGTCGGGGATCATCTCGTACATATTCAGCCACTCTGGACCTTCTGGCCCGGGTCACAGGGAGTGGTTTACTGTATCCTCTGTGAAGACACCTTCTCTCTGAGAAGACACCTTTGTAGGCCATCTCATCTCAGATTATAGACTCCCTCTGTTGTCCAGAGATTCCCATCTTGATCTTTGAGGAACAGGGTGGTATTGAAGTCCTCAGGCCTTGAGGGAGAGGGAGAGATACTGAAAGCACTGTGTACCTGACAGAATGTTATGCCTTTGTTTTATCATATTTATAAATGACAGGCTCTTCCCCCCCACCCCCAAGGGTGACTTTTAGCCAAACAGCACACAGGCCTAGAAGGTGTACATTACACCACCGGTAGGTACACAAGCCCTTTAGAACACAGGTGGGGGACCTTTTTCTGCTCAAGGCCACTTGATTTATAATATCATTTGTGGCCCGATTAGCAGCTTAGAAATTAGCCTGTTATATTTGGTTAAACATTAACTGACCCTGAACATGCTGGTTGGCACTGCTTCTCCCTGGCGAGGCCTGCGAGGTGAGCTGGTATTGATGGCTTCTCAAGCCTTCTGGGGCCTTAGAGCCAGACCCTCCCCACCCTACCTTAGAACCACCAACCACATGAGAGACCCCAGGGTAGCCTGTGCCCAGGGAGAGAACTGAGCCAGCAAGAAGGGGCAGGAGAGAGGGATGAAGGGAATGAGGAACCAGGGAGGTGGTAGGAGGAGTACTGGGATATTGAAGGGACGGCTGCCAGTGTTAGCAATACAAATGCGTGGACTGTTGAATGGGACACTGCTACGTGAATGTTCATCACACACTACAGTTATTTTCTTGTTTTTTTTGTTTGTTTGTTTGTTTTTGTTTTGTTTTGGGGCATCACTGCTCTCCGACGGTGGGAGTAGGAGGCACAGCCCCACTGCTGGAATTGAACCTCCATCCCAGTGGGGCGCAGTCCTGTGCACAACCACCGGGGCTCAGCCCTATTTTCTTGTTTTTAAAAGAAAGAAAAAACACCTCAGATTGCTGCTTTCTGTAATGTCAGGCTTTAATTTTATTTCTTCTGGTTTCTTGAGAAGGGGTTCTGCTGGCCTAGTGGGGAAGCACCCCACAGGTAACCTGAATTAATGTCGGTGGTTGGAACTCCCCAGCAGCTCGGTGGGAGTCTGATTCTGTACCAGTCCTCGCCTGAGAACCCCCACCAGCAGTTCTCTGTGTGTACGTAGCTCCCTGAGTGGGGTGAGCCTGCCTTTCCCAGCTTTGTGACTTGTGGGAGAAAGAGTTCCTGTTCTATCCTGCAGGCTTGCGAGTGGGCAGTGAGTTTGGGTTCTCCTTCCTCTGCTTCTCTTCATCTCACTGCCCCCTGGGCCTTCACTGGAGCCAGTGGGGCACAGCACCTGCTTGTCCCCTGCCCTCAGCTCTTCATCTTTGCTCTCTCCCCTCCCCACTAAGAGCCAGTGTGCTGGACAGCGCTGTACTGAGTTCGGTTTTCTCGAGGACTCTAAAGAACTGAGAGGTGTGGGCTCCTTTTCTGGCTCCTCGTATTTGCTAAGCTCTCAGCAACATTTGGTATTTCCTAAGACCTTTCTTTAGACTCTCCTTGGCTGCCTTATGAGACATCTGGCCATCCTGGGCAACCCTTCCGGCCTGCCCCTACCTTCTTCTTTGGCCTTGCCCTCTGCCTCAATGGAGGGAGCCCCACTTGACCCAGGAGCCCACAGTTCCCATGTCTGTTTGCCAGGTTTCCTTCAGATTGTCATGCACGACTCCATACAGCGGAGGCTGCAACCAAGATGCTGTGTTGTCGGTTCATGTTGAGTTTGTCCAGGGCTCCGAGTCAGCTCCACTTGCCGTCACTTCTAGACCCAGCCGAACTACGTAAGTAGCAGTGCGTGCTCCTGCGCTACCTTGACGATCACTGTGACGTGCCAGGCTCAGCGCCCAGCACCCAGCGCGAGCACGGTCCGCATTCTGCTGCGGCTCATAGGGTTTTCAGTGGCTAATTTTCAGAGATGAATTGCCAGGTCTTCTTATTCTTAGTCTAAAGCAGTGGTTCTCAACCTTCCTAATGCTGCGACCATTTCTTACAGTTCCTCATGTGGTGGTGACCCTCCCCAACCATAAAATTACTTTTGTTGCTACTTCATCACTGCAATTTTGCTACTGTTATGAGTTGGGCGACCCCTGTGAAAGAGTCATTCAACCCCCAAAGGGGTTACGACCCACAAGCTGGTCTAGAAGCTCTGCTAAAACCTCTTTACCATGGGTGAGCCTGCTGGCTTTAGATGACCAGTGACGAAGCTTCCCACATCACAGCCTCCTGAAAGCCAACACCCTGTGCCACACAGGTTAGCTGTTCAAACTCCCCAGCTTCCCTGCGGGAAAGATGAGGCCGCTTGCCCTAGTAAAGATGTACAGCCTCTCAATCCCTCTTAGACTCCTTCAGAGTTAGTCAACACCCCGATAGTGGGTTTTCTTGTTTTGTTACGATAACACCAATTGTATCAACATATTTGTACATATGTTGCCATGATTATTTTCTAAACAATTACTTTCTTTTTGAGCCCTTGGTATCAACCCCTCATTTTTCCCTCCCATCCATGTGACCCCTTGATAAATTATAAATTATCATTTTCATATCTTACATCATTCCTCTCCCTTCCCCCTAGGTTTCTGTTGTTCCTCCCTCTGTGTGTGTGGTTATGTGTTGATCATTGTGATTGGTTCTCTCTTCTTCTCCACCTCTCCACACCTTTCCCCTATTCCTCCTGGTATTGCTACTCCCATTTCTGTTCCCAAGAGAGTTAGCTGGCCTGGATTCCATGTGTTGTGAGCTCTTACCTTTACCTGTGTACATGTTCCAGTCTAGTCCGCAGTGAAAGTGGGGGGTAAGGAAGCCTCAAGGAACCGCATGGGGGCTATATTGCACTCTGGTTGCCTCTTCCCTTTCTTGTGACCCTCAGTGAGGGGATGTCCCATTATCTACAGATGGGTTTTAGGTCTCTGTTCTAAACCACCACCACCCCTTGTTGTCAGTAATGTGTTTGCTGGTTTGTTTTGTGTCATCTGATGCCTGTTCTGATCATCCCATCCACACCTCATGATTGCACAAACTGGTGTGCTTCTTCTGTGTGGGCTAGTTACTTCTTTGATAGTTGGCCGCTTGTTTAACTTCAAGCCTTTAAGACCCCAGATTCTATATCTTTTGATAGCTGGGCACCATCAACTTTCTTCACCACATTTGCTTGTGTACCCATTTATGTGCTTGGCAATTGTGTCAGAAGGGTGAGCATCAGAGAATGCCAGGTTGTTAGAACAAAGTGTTCTTGCCTGCCTTGAGGTAGGGCTTGAGCAGAGGTCCAAAGTGTGTCCACTACTTCAATATATTGCCATATAAATATTTGGACATACCACCATACCTTTATCTTTTTATATTAGTGTGTTTATATATGTATACACTTATGTTTATACCTCTATTCGTAGCTTTGCGTCCTAGGTCTTGGCTCTTTTTGCTTTTACTTTCCTCCTCCAGGTGGTGGATTTTTGTTGTTGTTTTATTAAAAAAATTTTTTTTACACCCCCCCACCATCATTGTTATTGTTTTGTTTGTTTGCTTTTTGGTTTTTTTGGGGGGGTGCATCACTGCCCTCTTGTGGTCGTGGGTGCTACCCAGTGCTGCTCCTGAGAGCTGCTGCTGGATTTGAACAGCCAAGTCCGCGGGCCATAGTCCCTCACTCAACCAGTTACGCCACTGGGGCTCAGCCCTCATTGTTGTTTTAAATGGTCAAAATTGTCATATTTATGATAGAAATTTAAAAACTAAAAATAGGATAACTCCCTTGTAAGTTGGTTCTGATGTAAATTTGAATATCAAAATTTTATTACCTTTCATTAAAATGTATTTTAATGGATGGATTTTGATAAGACTTGTTTGAGCCCCCAATAAAATGATTTTTAAAATGTATTTTAAAAGCATAGTACCATTACAAATCTAACTTTTGTCTTTGGAGGTTGAAAAAATTATATACAAAACTATAAAGCATGCAAGTATGCTCTTTAAACTTGTAACTTCTGACACTTAACCATGTTGCTGTTTCTGGTGGGTCAGGAGTGAGGGGCTGGTGTAGTTGTGGCTCCTGCTCAGGGTCACTGTGAGCTGCTGTCAAGATGTTGCCTGGGGCTGCAGCCATCTGGGAGTCCCAGCTCACTGCCTTGGCTGTCAACAGGGGCTCTCAAGTTACCCACCCTGTGGACCTGCCCACTGGGCTGCCCCCAGCATTGTGGCTGGCATCCCCCAGAGCCAGTGGTCCAAAAGAGAGAAGTGGAAGCCACAATGGTTTTTAGTGACCTAACCCCAGAAATGGCACACCCTCTTGCCCATATTCTACTGGTCATGTGGACAAAGCCTGCTGCACAGAGCTGTGACCAGCAGAGGCTGGCATGCACAGACAGTAAGGGAGCTCCTCTACCCTGAACACACGTTGGCCCACAGGCTTCACTGCCTCTTCTCTTGCAGGTCAGGGGTGGCATGGCTGGGGCAGGAGAGCCTGTTCTCTACTTAGATGTCACCTGGCTAGCGTCTCCAAAATGAGAAGCAACCCTTCCCCCTCCCAAATCTGCATTGCCCATCCTTCTCTGTTTCTCGTGAGCACCTTATGGTGGTTCAGATGAGTGTTTACAGAGCAAATTCGTTCCATTCAACAGTTGTGTATACACTTTGTTTTCTTAACTTTTTTTTTTTTTTTTTTGTGGGCATCACTGCCTCTGGTGGTTGTGGGCTCTACCCAGTGCTGCTCCTCAGAGCTGCTGCTGGATTTGAACGGCCAAGCCCGAGGGCCACAGCCCTGCACTCAATCAGTTACGCCACTGGGCCTCAGCCAGTGTACACATTTTGTTTCATGACCTTGGTTGCAATTCTGAGTGGGATGGCATTCTTTCCTGCCCCTGTCTGCCTTTTGAATTTTGTACTTGTGGGCAACCTACAAATATATTTTAACACTGTCCATATCACATACATTGTACAGTGACAGTGGACTCAAATGTCGCAGCAACCATGAGGGTGGCACCCATTTGCTATCTGTAGTGTCCCCGGAGTCAGACCTAACCTACTGGCACCCACTATTACTGTGTAACGCTAACAGTAAGGTGTGCAGAAGCAAAAGGAGTAGTGTGGCCTAGCCTAACTCCTGTCCCTCTGAATCTCACCAGCTGGGGAGAACCACACTGTCGACATTTGAGTTGTCATTCTCCGGGATACCATATTTCTATGGGAGAGAGCATACTGTATGTCACCAGTCCCTGGCTGTCCTTGGTTATGGAGCTGTTTGCGGTTTTCTTTTTTTAACTCTCAAACCATCTTGAGGTCTTGGTTAAAGTTTTGTTGTCAGCAATGGATATTTCCACAGGGTGAAAAGTTCTTTGAAGTTGATTCGAAGAGGTGACAGTAGACTCGCTTCGACCCAGTTGCCGTGGCGATTGTGAGACGCCAGCAAGTTGGTGCCTACTCCCAAACCAGCGTACGCAGATCCCCACACCGAAGCTCCCGTGCTGGTGTCACAGCTGCTCACAGGTTGTCTTTGAGCCCTGGTACAGCCACGCTGTGTGGGTTCCCTCCCGACTTGACCAAGCGAGATGACCAGAGACTGGTCTCTCCTGGTGGCAGGTCCAAAGTGCATTAGCCCAAGTCTCCTCATCTTTGCCTCGAAGGAACATGCTGGTTGTCCTTCTTCCGAGACAGATTTTGTTCTTCTGGTGATCTGTGATAGGTTGAGTATTCTTAACCAGCATTAGAATTCAAATGCATTATCCCCTCCGCAGTCTTTGTTTAGCATCCAACTTTGACAGCCATAGGAGGTGATTGAAAAAGACCCTTCTCTGTCCTCAGAACGATGCCTTTCCTCTTCCCTTGAACAAGGTCACCCGCAGCCCAGGGCAGAGCGGCGTCATTTGATTTCTTGATTGCTACTTCCATGAGCATTGACTGTGGATCCCAGCAAAGTGGAATCTTTGACACATGCCATCTGCGCTCCATTTGTCGTGACTTATCTGTCGGTTGAGAGCCTTGAGGTGTCCTTGGAGGTCGTGGGTACGAGGTGAGCTCTGAGGCCAGGTGGGGAGGAGTCGAGGCTGGGTGGGGGGGGGGGGTGTCTGGCTGTGCTCTCCTGCTATTCCCGGCCCTTTTCCCCAGAGCATAACTTGCCCTGTAATTGAAGCTCCGGCTTCCCCTGCTGCAGATGGCGGTTTTCTTAGAATTTTTGGCAGAAGAAATACATTCATTTAGTCCTTGTTAATTTGTAGTTGAGCGCGTTTGTGAATGGCAGAGAGGGATTTTAAGTTTGTGATTTGCTCCCGAAATTGAAATGACTTTCCTTTTTCAGTGCTGTTCTCTAGATGTGGCCCCACCCTCGGGCCCAGGTTGACAGTGAGTGCTGTGAGCCTGCTGGTGTCTGTGCCATGTGTTTAGGTTGTTAAATTCTGGGAGGAACATGGCTTCACTGACTCGTTTTCTCAAGAAGTGACGTCTGAATTCATGTTCTCCCATTTCTCCAGCTGGTTCATAACTGTCGTTCCAGGTGCAAGGAGGTCCCACTTCTATTTGTGTAGATTCAGATCTGTGCACACTTCTTAACGAGGAGCGCGACTCTGCAGTACCGCTGATGTTTTTGTTTCATTGTAACCTGAGTGGCCTCATTACCAGGTGACTTTTTAGTTGCTGTGCAGAGCTCAGATTCAGTTCTTTTAATGAATTAGCATTTTTCAGTCACCTGTTTCATGCTAAGCTAGCGACTCTGCTGCCATGAGTAGGGCTTGGGCCTGCCCTCACCCACCCCGGGTGTACAGTTGGGTTGGGAGTAGAGTGGGGCCATACAAGTGGCAGCAGTCCCTTCTCTGAGAGGGGCGGGGGCTAGGGGGTGCAGGAAAAGATTCGTAGAAGAGGTTATCCTTAAGCCAAGTCATGCAGTAGCACATTGAGGTAGTGATGGTGGACTTGAAAGCTTGACGGCATGTCTCTTGTTTTGGGAATTTCAAGTAGGAACCACAGGGTCAAAAGTTCAAACCCGACAGCCCCTCTGTGGAAGAAAGACGAGGCAACTTACTCCTCCTGTCAAGCTTCGTATCCTTGGCAACTCTTTGGAGCAGTTCCTGTTCCGTCCCGTAAAGGTCTGTGACTGAGAACCGTTGAAATGGACTTGGTGGCTGTGAGTTTGGTTTTGGTCTAGTGCAGGGGTTCTCAACCTGTGGGTCACAACCCCTGTGGAGGTTGAAGGACCCTTTCACGGGTCGCCTAAAACCATCGGAAAACACATAAATATTTCACAATATATAGTTACAGATTGTTTGCTTTCTGATTAACCGCTATGCTTTACTTTTTTGGGGCGTGGGGAGAGGGGGCATCACTGCCTCTGGTGGTCATGGGCGCTACTCAGTGCCACTTGTGAGAGCCACCAGCGGATTTGAACCGCCAAGCCCGCGGGCTGCAGTCCCGCACTCAATCACTTACACCACCGGGGCTCAGCCCCCACTATGCTTTACTTATGTTTAATTTGTAACAATGAAAATGACATTCAGCATATCAGATGTTTACATGACGATTCATAACAGTAGCAAAATGACAGAGATAAAGTAGCAGCGAACATAATGTTATGGTTGGGGGTCACCACAACATGAGGAACTGCAGGAGAGGGCCTCGGCACGAGGAAGCTTGAGAACCACGGCTCCTGTGGAAGCTTAGAGTGGGGGTGTTGGGGCACACACCCTGAATCAGAGCAGACTCAGCTCTGAGAGCTTGGACTTTATCCTTTGATCCTCTGCAGCCCTGGCAGATGAGCGGTTCGCGGGATTAGATTTGCATTTGGGAGAAATCCCCGTGACCTCAGAACAAATGGATTGTTTGGGAAAAAGAAGACCCAGTTGAGACTCTTGGAAAGTGGCACCCAAGAGATGGCAGGAACCTGAGAGGAGCAGCTGAATGGGGAAGAAGTCAGAAATGCTCAAGAAATAGTAACTGGTTGGATTTAGGCCAGGGCAGAAGTCTAGGATTTGTCCCAGAATTGTACACTGAAATGAAGTAAAAAGGAAGGGAAACTGGTTTGGGGGAGGAGGGAGGGAGAGTCAGAGAAGTTGTATTTTGAATGTATTGAACAATATAACTAAAAGAACTTGGGCTGAGCCCCGGTGGCGTAGTGGTTGTGCTCGGGACTGCGGCCCACTGGGATGGAGGTTCAATTCCAGCTCCACAGGAGCAAAGGCTGGGCCTCCTACTCCCACCACCTGAGGGCAGTGATGCCTAAAAATAAATAAATAAATAAATAAAAATAAACAGAACTCACTATGATTAAATCGAGTTCTGAGTCAACTCAAAGCAACCCTGTCTAGGATGTCTGAGAGAATCGGTCTGTAGGGGAGTGGCTGATAGGTTTGAACCTCCAACCCGTGGTTAGCAGCCCAGTTATCCCAGAGTACCACCAGCGGACCCTCGGACATAGAGGTCTCAAAAGAATCGGCCCTCAAAAACCTGAGGATGCACTTCTCTGACTCCCTGGGCATGTCCCTCAGGCAGAACGAGCTCAAGCACACCACTGCCTCACTCCCTCCTCATGTCAAGACGATAAAGGCAGAATGGGTGAATCTGGGGAAAACCACCAGGATGGGCTGGCAGATTCGATTTGGGGAGGTAGTGGTGGTGAGAGGAAGGACTGTGGCTTGGGAAATTCATATCCTGAAAGACTTAAGAGTAGAAATTAGGAAATAATATTAGCAATCTCAAACAAGTTAGGAGTCCACCCGAAGAAGCTAGATGGTGCCAGTAGTCAACCCAAAGAAAATATGTGGAAGAAGAAATTAAAAGCTCGTCTAGAAGCGGCTTAACTAGAAAACAAAGACATGCTCCAGCTGCTGGCTATGAAGCCAGACCCAAGGATTCGGAAACACGGATGTGGGAGAGCCGGGCTGTGGAGCTCAAAGACACAGCACATTGCTCATGACAAAGAGCGGGACCAGAAGGACACTGTAAACAGTGAACAGATCCCATGAGGCCAGAAGTTGTCACAATCAGCATAAAATGGACAGTAGACTAGAGTGTAATGTAACTCACCCAAACCGGCTGAGCCCCGGTGGCGTAAGTGGTTGAGTGTGGGACTACGGCCCACGGGCTTGGTGGTTCAAATCCAGCGGTGGCTCTCAGGAGCAGTGCTGGGTAGCGCCCACGATCACCAGAAGGCAGTAATGCCCCCCAAAAAATCTCCTCCACCAGAGGGCAGTGATTCCCACCCCCCAAAAAAAAAAAAAACCTCACCAAAACTAACTAGAAACAGAAATCAGAGACTAAACCATTTAAAAACATGGATAAAGACGTTAAGTCAACTCACCAAAATACAAAACCAAACAAAAACTTGGCAGGCCCACATGGTTTTGTAGCCAAGTGCTTCAGACTTCCGAGAATTGGCAGCGCCTCTTTTGTACAAACTGTTCTAGAAAAGTTAGGAGTGGACAAAGTCAACCGACTGCACGATACCAGTGTGACCGAGGCTCCTCAGGGAGAGTGTGGTGCTGGCCCGTGACTTTCTTCACTCACTGAGGGCAGATGGGGAGTTCAGAACACAGCCCAACAAATAAAAGTTGTCTTTAAAAATTGGAGCCAAGGAATATAAATATTAGACAACACAGGACAACTTAGTAGCATAGATCATGGAACAAAATTATGACAGGCCCCACTGATTGATCAGAAGCTACAGATAAGTAGTCATCAAAAGGTAGCACTTAAAATTTTAAAAAGTAATACTTACTTTACAGTGATAATCTCGTAGCCAACTGGGGATAGAAGGGTGCATCCTTAACCTGCCTGGTGAGGGTTCCTATCAGAAACCTCTACTAAGTAGCCGGTACCTTAGAAATGTTTGCTTTAATGCAAGCAACACTCTGTGGCAAATGATCAAAACCGTCTGTTACAATTTGCGCTTGCTACAGCAAAATAGTCTAACCTATCCCGGTGCTCTCCTCAGTGAGACTAACCGTTATATAGACTTAAACAATCATTAAAAAGAAAAAAGAAAAAAAGAAATGTCTCCTTTAAAGTAAGACGAGGGTCCTTACTGTGGCCGTTTTCGGTCATCATTTCACGGAAGTAATTGAGAAAAATTCGTCAAAGTAATTGAGAAAAAAAAGAAATACCGGGGTTGGAAAGGAAGAAGTGACCATTCTTGGCGGCAATGAGCCTTTCTACCCAGACAATCCAAGAGAAGCCATAAATAGATTGTAGCACTTTAAGATTTTAGCGGGCTGAGCCCTGGTGGCGTAGTGATTGCGTGGGGACTGCGGCCCACTGGGATGGAGGTTTATTTAATTCCAGCAGTGGCTCCACAGGAGCAATGGCTGGGCCTCCTACTCCCACCACCAGAGGGCAGTGATGCCCCCCAAAAAACAAAAAACAAAAAAGGGATTTTAGCAAAGTGACTAGAATCAAGATCAGTGTACAAAAGTCAATTGCTCTTCTATAAACTTAGAAAAATAAGAAGTTTAATTTTTAGAAGCTACCACTGTAAAGAGTTTTGGTGACTGCCGGCTAAGGGTCAGACTGCTTCAACACAAGGTCAGCAGTTCAGATGGGCCGCCTCTGCTTCCACGGAGATGTACCGCCTCAGAAACCCAGTCAGAATTGACTCCCAAGACAGTGGGTTGGTTTTTTGGTTTTTTTTAATCATCAGTTTAGCTATATCTGCTAGTGTGACTTGGCTCTATCTAATAATGTGTTAGTCTGGGTTGACTAGAGAAAGAAATTCAAGGGCCCTTTTTTGTGTATAAGAGCTTTATATACAAGAGCAATTGAATATTGAGAAAACATCCCAGCTTACTCCAGATCACGTCCATAAGTTGAATATTAGCCCATATGCCCCCTACTAATCTGATTATTCCTTTTCAGACTCACGAAATACATTGCAATGACGTCGAATGCAGGAACATCACGGGCCAGTGGGTGGGAAGTCTTGTGGATCCAGTGGCAGTGGAAGCATCCCAGCGCTGGCAGGGGTTTCCTTGTGGCTCCTTCAGCTCTAGGGCTCTGGTGTAGCGCCATGTGTCTTGTCTGCAGGAATGTCTCTCACAGAGTGAGTGTGTGTCCTGCCTCCAATGAGCTATATCTCTCCTTAGCCACCCTAAATGAGGTCATCAAGCTGCAACCTGATTGACATACTAAGCCCTAGTCCTTCACTCTCAAGTCTCAAACTGACAACAGATCATGTAAACACCACAAACAAGATGCATAAAGACCTTACCTTTATAAAGGGAAAAGAAAAAAAATTTTTTTTCATTGAAAAACAGAAGTCGACCCCCCAAATGGAGAGACCATGTTTGGTCAAGTTGGAAGGTCTGGAAAGCAAGGGCAGTGTTCAGCGAGATGAGTGGACACAACTGCCCCAGCACTGGGCTCAACCTTCTCTGACTTGTTGGTGATGGCGACTGGCAGCAGCTCCTTCTCTTATGCCCGGAGTCGTCGCCCGTCATTAGAGCTGACTCGGTGACAACTAACACCACAAATAGTTTGTGTACCATACATTTATATATACACACATATAAGGGGGCTTAACAACACACATAGGAAAATTCTGTTTTGCCATGAAGGTTTTTATCCCCTCCTACATGTATGTATACACAGAGACACACTGTTATTCCTATAACCCTGCCTATCAGTGGCAGTCACTAATCTGATGTCAATTTCATGATTGGGAGTATAAGGGGTGGAGTCTAGTCTGTCAATCTGGAGATAGCCAATGAGACCTCTATGTGGGCATGGCTTTTTCCTGGGAAATCTGGCCCTATTTCCCCCTTGGAGGTGAAAGACTTAGGACTCAGCCCCTTGGAGATGCTCTTCTGACAAGACGCAAGGCTGACTTCTGTGAGACATCCTGGAGGAGAAGCCATATGGGTCTATCCTGATGAAGCCAGATCTCTGAAGCCAGAAAAGGCACATAGCACTCCTGCCAGTGCTGAGATGCTTGAGAAGCCACAGAGAGACCCCTGCCACCACTGAGATACACAAAGCTCTGCACCCATTGGCCTGTGATTGCCCTGTTGTCACTGCATGTGCTTCGTGAATTTGAAGAAGACTTTATAGACTGGTGTAGGACATACGGGATGATATCAGACTTGTGGGCTTAGACTGGCCTGCGTTGGGATGCTTTCTCAGTGTTCCAGTCCTCTTGTATATAAACTTCTCTCATATATACATATGTGTGTTTATGAATTTGTTTCGCTAATCTACCGGGACTAACACATGTACCCTTGAGTTGCCTTTGAGACACAACCAGATACTAGGACAGAGTAGAACTGCCCAGTTAGGACTTTCTTTATGAGGGCAAATCATCAAGTCCATTTTCCTGTGGCATGGATTGGTCAGCACTCAAGCACGTAAGGGCTCTCTATCAAGGGCTCCCTCTCTTCTCTCTGTACATGTGGGGTCTTCAAAAAGTTCCTTGGAAAGTGGCATTAAAAGATAATGGGGCCGGGCTGAGCCCCCGTGGCGTAGTGGTTGTATGTGGGACTGTGGCCCACTGGGATGGAGGTTCAATTCCAGCTCCACGGGGCAAAGGCTGGGCCTCCTACTCCCACCACCTAAGGGCAGTGATGAAAAAAAAGATAATGGGGATATAAAGTACTGAGGGTTGTTGGGGAGGGGAGAGCAGGGGAAGATGGAAAAGTCGATACCAGGGACCCAAGGGAGAAGGCGGATGATTGGAGAACGATAACAGCAGTGGGCATGTGAAGGTGCTTGGCACAGTATGGTTATTTATGTATGGTGAAAAACGATGTACGAGCCCCCAATAAAATGATTTTTAATTAAAAAAAAGATAATGGATAAAAAAGATAATGGAGGGTGGGAGTAAAAGACAATGGTTGGAAACTGTTGTGGCAACTACAATACTGCTTGACGTGATTGAACTGTGGAATGATTGAGTATATTAACTCCCAATTCATAATAATTTTTTCAAGGATAAAAAAAATGAGGATGGAATTTTCCCACAACCTTTGGAAGCCCCCTCGGACGTGGATGAGCGAGAGTGTTGAGTGTTGCCTCAGTTTGTTGAAACATCCCAGCTGCTGTGCTTGGAGCGATGCTGTTCACAGTGCTCTCGTTGCTGTGTGGGCATCCTTCCTGCCCCGTTGTCAGTCCTGATCACACGCCACCTCCCGGAATGGTTCAATGTCAACTCATTCCGTGCGCACCCTGATAGCGGCTTCCTTCCATCTTCTTTTGATCCTGTTTGTGACGCAGTGTCTCACCTGGGGGCGCTTTTGACCTTTCAAGTCAAGGCTTGGATTTTTTTTCTTCACTTCTTTGAACTTGAGAAAGGTCAAGCTTGTTCTCCCATTTGGACTTTTTGAATTCTGTCTTTGCACATTTCCTTTATTACTTTTCTGTGTTTTCTTGAGCCCTTCGAAATCCCATGCTTAGCCTTTTTCTTCATCAATTCTACAGTCTACTTTGACTGCCCTGCATTCAAGAGCAAGGTTCAGAGGCTCCTCTGAGACCCATCGGGTCTTTCCTTGTCGTTTTACTGACCTGTTACTGCCTTCATGTGTGATAATCTCGATGTCATCCCACAACAGACTGCTGGCTGGTCTCTGAATTCACATTGGATATCCTCGTGGTTGTAGTTTGGGTCTTTTGGATTCTTGTTTTAGTTTTTTTCAGCTTCATCCTGAACTTACATATAAGCAGTTGATGGTCTGCTGCTTTGTGATGGGTGGTTTTGAGCTTCTCCACAGTGCGTTTTCCTAAATGTGTTTGATTTGATTCCTCTGTATTCCGTCTGTGAGGTCCATGTGCTGGTTTCTGTTTGTGTTGGTGAAAAGGTGTTTTCCATGAGTAACTGGTTGGCTTTGCAAAACTTAGATGACCTCCAGTGTTATTTCTGGCACCATATTTCTATCCAACTACCAACCCTCCTCATTCCCAGCATTCCCATTCCCATCACCTGTGCATCTTGATGACAGGTTGGGTCAATTTTAAACTGCAGAAGTTGCTTGAAAAAAACTTGAGTATGTTCATTTTGGCGCCCATGGTTGGATATGCATTTGAATGTAGTTTAAGAGGTCTTCTTTGTGGCATAAGGATGGCATCACAGACCATATTGTACTTCAGGTTGGATCTTTGAATTGTTCTCATCTCATGAAAATTGTGATTCTGCTCCTATTCCATTTGTCATTTCCGGTGCATTGCTACATACAGACTCATAGTGACACCATACAGGGTTTCTGGGGCTTGGTGAAGCTCTATGCGAACAGACTAACCTTGTGGTTAGTCCAGGGTCTCCAAGGTTCCTGATGGAGTAGACTATATGATTATCTGTTTCATTATACTCAGCATCACTGCACTTTAGCTCAGTCATGTCTAGGCTATATATCTTCAAGCATTCCTTTTATTTTCTAAAAGCTTGCATTGTCCCTAGGTCTATTCCATGCTCTGAATATCACCACTTGTTTCCAGCTGTTGCTTTGACTGGATTGCAGTGAGTTTGGTTTGGTTTGGGGTGGGCTATGAAAGGGAGTTGTGATGACCTTATCCTCCCTCCAGGGGGCAGCCTATTACAAAACCGGAACAAAACTCATCCAACACCACTACCATTCAGTGTATGCTGACTTAGCAACCCTACAAAGGGTTCCTGAGACACTGAAGCTCAATAGCGGAGGCAGTTTCATCTTTCTCCCTCGGAGTGGCTGGTAGGTTTGAACCGCTGACCTTTTGAGGGCTTTAAGCTGGAAATTATATAATTCAGTCAATATTTATTGAGCGCCTACTCTGTGCCAAGTGCTGGGCTGGGCATCAGTGATTCATCACAGTGAACAGGACAGAATGCTGCCTACACAGAAGGACTCATCTTTTCCCTGGTCAGAAAGGAGAGCGTGCCCAGACGGTTTTTGTACGCATTGTGGTAGTCGTGCCCTCGCAGGAGAGAAGCAGCCATGCTTGGTAGAGACTAAAAGTTTCAGACCGACAGAGACAGTGGCTGCTTTTCAAGCCACGCCTCACGGACTTAACCACAGTTGGTGCTTTATCCTCCTTGCGTGTGGATTAGATTGAGGACCCATAGGCTGTGCCCGAGTTTAATGGCGAGTGGTGCCCGCCAGGACCTCAGTCAGTCAGTCTCTCTCTCTCTCTGTCTCTCTGTCTCTCTCTGTCTCTCTCTCTCTCTCTCTCACACACACACACACACACACACACGCACACACACGACAGTGGTTCCCTGGCAGGTCTGTCCAGCAGGGGCTGATGTCCGTGGTCCCTTGCTTTCAGGTGGAGCTGTCGGAATAATGTTCGGCATCACCCCCCTGGAGAACCTGAAGCTATACATCAGCAGTCGCCCCCCGCTGGTGGTCTTCATGATCAGTGTGAGCGCCATGGCCATCGCCTTCCTGACCCTTGGCTACTTCTTCAAAATCAAGGAGATTAAGTCACCGGGAATGGCCGAGGTATGACAGGGTCAGGTGAGCGGGGCCTCGTGTGTGTGGGGTGGGCGGGAATGCACCTGGCTCCAACTTCCTCCTCTCCTCTCCGGGGAGAAAAGTCGGCCATTAGCTTCCCTCCTTTTCTGTGACTCACTTGACTGAGAGTAGATACAGGCCGGCCGACCTCGAGGCCGTGAGCAGGTTCTGAACTTCCCAGTCCAACAGGTCATTTTCTGTGAGTGCGATGCACACGTTGTTTGGTGCTTGGCCTGTTTTCTTGTAGCTCAGCTACTTTAGAACCTCCTGTCGGGGAAGTGCTCACAGCCCCAGACGATGAACGTGAGGGAGGTTTGTGCAGGCCTGCTTGTGGCTCCTCTTAGACACAGAACCCTAAACTCTGTAGGCAGGTCCCTCTGCGCCCCACTGAGGCTCGGGCGGTGGTCTGCTGTGGGGATGCTTGGGCCCACTCACCCCCTGTCCCTGTCCCTCCCTGGAAGGACTGGAACACGTTCCTGCTGCGGCTTAACGACCTGGACCTGTGTGTATCCGAGAACGAAACTCTGAAGCATCTCACCAATGACACGACGACCCCAGAAAGCCCAGTGAACAGCGGGCCGGCCCGGGGCCCCACCCAGGTCCCCCAGGGCCTGGAGGACTCGGGCCCCGTGAACATCTCTGTTGCCATCACCCTGACGCTGGACCCCCTCAGGCCTTTCGGGGGATACTCACGCAACGTCACCCACCTGTACTCGACCGTCCTGGGGCAGCAGATTGGGCTTTCCGGTACGTGGGGTGGGGGGGTTCCCCTGGGAACTTGTAGCATTTACGGGTAAGAGGCAGCCTCATTGCGTCTCTGCTCCCAACTGCTCGTTTGCCTGTGTGTTTCCGTGGGTTGAGTTTAAAGCCAAGAAGGCACCATTTTGTACACCCAAACCCCAGTACAACACTGTCACAGGATAAACAAAGCAGGGAGGTGAGGGGTGGGTGGGGGTGGGACAGGTGGCCAGGTGCTCCATGAGAGCCTGTGAGCCTGGCCCCGCTTTGGGCTGGTTATCTTCACGCAGTGAGATCCTCTTGAGCTTTGAAGGTAAACCACAGCAACTGCTGCCCGTCGTTCCGCTGTAGCTTTGTCCTGAACTCCGGTGGCTGCAGGAGGAAGGAGAAAAAGCCTGTAGCCCCGTCTCTCCCCGTAGCGATGCTGGGGGAGGCGGGAACCCGGGAAGCACCGTCCGTGTTTGGGGGCCCCTGTTGAGGATGGATGGGCAGCAAGTCGTGAGGATAGCCAGCCAGCACTAAATCTGGGGCTGGCTCCCCAAGACCCGGGCAGGGAAGGAGGCAACGGCAGCTGGGCTCGGCGGGAACGGCCTGGGCTGTGAAAGAAAACTGCTGGTTGGCTCTGACACCTGCCGCCATGGGCGTAAGCAACACAGTGATGGGCAGCACTAGGTTCTGCTGTGCGGGGGTCACATGGAGTTGCAGCTGGCACCTGCCACTGTGCCAGATGAGTGCGGGTGCCCATCAGGTTCCTGTGGGCCCTTGGCTGGCAGTTGAGTCCCACGATCTCTGGTTCCGGTTTCAGTGCCACCACTTTGTAGTCTGAGGACGGCTGCCTCACATCTGCTGGGCCCTCAGCACCTCGGGAGCAGCGACACGTGGGGGGTGGAAGAGACGGGAAGGGGGTATGCATACGGGAAGACGCTAAACTAGGAGGGGCAAGCAGTCACCAGACAAGGGTCCGAAGGAGCGCTCCGTGGTGGGCGATGCCTGGGCTCCTGAGAGGCCTCTCTGAGCAGTGTCATCGTCGTCGTCATCACTGTTGTTCCTGAAACCCCACGGACACAGGCGCCTGGCCCACTTGGGGACCCAGGGGGTTTGCCTTCAGGACCTGACGGTGGGGCTTCTCCTCTCCTCCCCCAGGCAGGGAGGCCCACGAGGAGATCAATGTCACCTTCACTCTGCCCACAGCCTGGAGTGCTGACGACTGCGCGCTCCACGGCCACTGCGAGCAGGTGGTCTTCACGACCTGCATGACCCTCACTGCCGCCCTGGGTGTGTTCCCCGTCACCATGTAAGTGTGTGCAGCGGCCGTCCCATGGGCGGGCTCTGTGGGGCTGTGGCCGTCTGGGTCTGTGAGGGAGGGCAGCGGTCAGTGTTCCAGCCAGGTTAACGTTTGGACTGCCTTTCCCTCGAGGGGAGAAGCAGGGTGCCTGACAAAGCCCACTTGACCCCGGCTGACAGATGGAGGTGGCTAGAAGGAACCCCAGGGCAGGCACTGGAAGATCAGTGTGATTCCCCTTCATTATCCTGAAGGTGCCAGGGGCATCACGGGCCTGACTTTCCATGAGCATGGCTTCCCTCTTGGTGAAGCTTCTGCTTTGGATTTGTCGCTGTGGCAATCCGCGCTGTCTTTTGGTTCATTGACCTTTCCTTTCTCTGTGCTCACTTTACAATGCCCTGGTGGAAGCCTTGGTCCGAACGGAGCCCCTGGCTGTCCAGTCAGCTCCCAGGGCAGAGCAGAGCAGAGCAGCCCCAGGGGCTCCCAGACCACGGCTTCTCAGACACTGCCTGCCACCTCCCTGCCCCGAGAGAGCAGCTGGAGGGTCCCAACGGCCACATGGCACTTAGAAGCTGCGTGCTTGACCACTGAGCCACCAGGGCCCCGGATGGAGAAATAAATGCCCAGATACGGCCTGTTGAACCTATTTTTTTTTTGGGGGGGGCAATCACTGCCCTCTGGTGGTGGGAGTAGGAGGCCCATTGCTCCATGGAGCTGGAATCGAACCTCCATCCCAGTGGGCCCCAGTCCTGCGCACAACCACTACGCCACTGGGGCTCAGCCCTCTGTTGAACCTATTGAAGAATTCTGGGGTGAACCCTATTGTAACAGAGTCATCATCTGGGGCGAGGGAGTTCCTTGTCGTGACGTCTGCAGGGCAAGAGCGGAAGGTGCTGACACCCCTCAAATCCCAGAACTTCAGAGGACCAGGGGGACCCCATCAGCAGTTGTTGGATTCCAAAGACCAGAGTCTGACACTCTCAAACTCCTTTATGTCAGGTGTCCATTGTCTGTTCCATGTGTAACTTTAAAAAAATTTTTTTTAGGTATCACTGCCCTCTGGTAAGAGTGGGAGGCCCAACCTTGCTACTGCTGGATTTGAACTGCCAAGCCAGTCGGCCCCAGTCCCACACTCAACTACTACGCTATCATGTGTAGTCTTAAAAATTAAAAAACCTGAAAACTGAGCTGAACCCTGGTGGCGTAGTGGTTGAGTGCGGGACTGTGGCCCACAGGGCTGGAGGTTCAAATCCAGCAGCAACTCTCCAGGAGCAAGGCTGGGCCTTTTCTCCCACCAGGAAGCAATGATGCCCATGGCAGGTGGGGGGGGGGGGCGAGGCTGAAACTAAAAAGAAAAAATATATATATCACATAAGACAAAGAAACCTGGTTTGGGCCAGAAAATGTCTGTCGTATCTCCTGCCTCCTCCCCACCCGCGTGGTTAGACTCTAAGGTGCCAGAGGCAAACCCAAGTCAGTCCCACTGCCGTCAAGTCAGTTCTGACTCAGGACGGCCTGAGAGCAGATCTTTACGTGAGCAAGCAGACTGCCTCGCCTTTCTCCTTCGCAGAGGCTGGGGCCCAGTGCCTAACACACAGCACCACCAAGACTGATGAGGCAGGGCACAGGTGCGGGGCGTCTGGTCTCCGTCGTTCACTGAGTGGGTGTGTCTCCCCCCGTCCCTCCCTGCAGACAGCCCCCACACTGTATCCCGGACACCTACAGCAACGCCACGCTCTGGTACAAGATCTTCACCACCGCCAGAGATGCCAACACGAAATACGCCCAAGACTACAATCCCTTCTGGTGTTACAAGGGGGCCATTGGGAAAGTCTACCATGCTTTCAATCCCAAGCTCACAGTCATTGTGCCAGACGTAAGTGAGGAAGCCGCCAGCGTGCAGGGCGGGGCCAGCGAGGAGGCTCAGAACCCAACTCAGAGCGACCCTCTCGGCCAGAGCGCAGCTGCTTCTTGGGGCTTTTGGAGCCGGAAATCTTGACAGAAGCAGACAGCCTCCTCTTTCTCATGTGAGGCAGCCCCCAAATGCAGAAGCCACTGTGCCCCAGGGCGCCCACCCTTAGAGAGGGTGCTAAAACCCCCCTTGGTTGCTGTCTTCTGCCCAGATTTCCAGCAGGGGTCAGAGATGAGGGGGGGGGCCACTTGAGGAGTCGCTCTGCATTCTTGGATGGGTCTTGCTCGTCCCTTCCTCTCGTGTGCAGGGCAGCCTAGGCAGTCGATGACACCAATCCACGAGGGGGTGAATGGGTGTTTTGTGTCAGCATGGACAGGACAGAGCTTAGACAGCGGGAGTGAAGGGGAAGGCGGGGGCTACTCGGCCAGATGGTGAGGGTGGGATAGTCAGGCTGGGATTTGCAAAGAGGAAAGGGAGGAAGTGTCTAGTCATTGGCACAGATGTGCATGCCTTGTCCACAGCCAGTGCTAGAGACTTGCCCAGGCCGACCTTGCAAGGGCTGTGTGCTTGGGTCCAGGCCATAGCACAGTGGCATCCTATGAGCACCTTGATCTCCAGCCCCAGACCCCAGCCCTGAAGTATGTAGTGACCTGATGCAGAAGCTGGACGTCCTGTCTGAGGGACTGCAATTGGAGATGGAACCAGGGGTCCCCGGGCAGGGAGGGTCTGGCAGAGTGGAGCCCCAGGGCCAGAGACGAGGCTGCTCAGAAACACCACCACGTTATCTCTGGATGTCGAGCCGCCGTAGCTGAGAGCCAGCGTGGATGAGGGAAGGCCTCTCACACCCGTGTCTGCCCTTCTGTGCAGGACGACCGCTCCCTGATAAACCTGCACCTCATGCACACCAGCTACTTCCTCTTTGTGATGGTGATCACCATGTTCTGCTACGCCGTCATCAAAGGCAGACCGAGCAAACTCCGACAGAGCAGTCCTGAGTTCTGTCCTGAGAAGGTGAGCCGAGGGCCGCTGGGTGGGACTCCCTCACGTGGCCCCCGATCCTCGAGAAGGCCCTGCCTTTCTCCGTGTCAGAGCCTCAAACTCGCTCACTGCCACGCAGGCAATTCCGGCAGTGAGCCCCGAGGGCAGGGTAGAACACCCACGTTTCCAGACTGACTCTTCATGGGAGGAGAAAGCCTCATCTTTCTCCATGCAGCAGCCGTTGGGGGGTTTGAACCACCCACTTGAGGGTTGGCAGCGGTGCCTGCAGGGCTCCTTGGGGAGTCTTTCTCACTGCCAGCATGTCCATGCAGGCTCCCAGCAGCCCCTGTGGGTTCCTGAGAGTGTCACTCTATAAGGGAGTAGGAAGCCTCATTTGTGGCTGCCGAGGGCGTAAGCACTACGTTATTGGAGCACTGTCAGGATCAGTCTGTATTCCTCAGACTTCCACAGCCGCTGCAGCCTGGGCTGGAGAGCAGCTGTTGGAGGGGAGGAGCTGCCCGGTCAGAGGGACCATAGCTGCTCTGCCCTGCTGATGTGAAGTCTCAGTCCCAGGCCTGTGGCGGAGCCAGGGGTCAGAAGGGTGGGACTGGGAGGCAGGGATGGCAACCTGGTGACTGCTGCCAGCTTCCTCAATCCGACCCCTGCAGAAGACTGGACAGGCCATGTGTCTCACATGCGAGAGCCCTTCAGGTATTTCGTGGGCCTTTCCCCACCAGTGTCCCAAAGCTCCTCTGTGTTTCTGCACCAGTGAAAAAGCTTGTGTGTCTTTCGGTGGAAGCAATCCCCAAGGGACTCCAGGGGACGAGGTCACCTCCTGTCCATCGCTGTGGGGAGGCGGGCCGAGTGGCTCACCCGCTCTCCAACCGGCTGGCCTGCCTTGCTCTCTTCCAGGTGGCTTTGGCTGAAGCTTAACCGCCCCCTGGGTTTCCTGCGAGAGAAGGAGAGCCCTGTCACCCTTGTCTGCTGCACCCGGTGGGGCCTGGACACTCTGTGAACACATTGTCTTGCAATGTTGGGTTATTCCAGCCAAAGACATTTCAAGTGCCTGTAACTGATTTGTACATATTTATAAAACTCAATTCGAAACTGGTTCCATGATGCACGTGCTTCGCCCTGGGGGCAGCCAGGACCCAGCCAGGGGGCCGGGGTGTGTGTGTCTCTGCGCCAGGGGGGTCTTTGACAACTTAGGGAGCAGCAGTGGCTTGCTAGGCCCTCCCCCTCCTGGGGCAGGTCCTGCCATCTTCACCCAGGTCTCGGAGCGCTTCCCTGCCGGTGGGGCTGCGGTCGGCTGGGGTCCTGCCCATTGTGTACAGAGCTCAGGGACAGCTCTGCTCTCCCAGGATGACCCTGCATCTCCAAAGTCCCCATCTGTCCGTGGCGTCAGTGATCAGTGACCATGGTGATACCTCGCTCTCTGTTTTGCTTGCAAGAAAGCGTACCTATCTTTCTAAGGTTGTTTTTTTTTTTTTTAATTTCTAAGGAAATAAAATGGTCACGTTTGAATACTGCTGTTGTAGTCAGGACCGAGCTGTGCTTTCCTCCTGCGATCATGGTAGAGTGACAAACCCTGGCCAAACAAGGTGGAGAAGGAAGTTTCCTTTCTCATGGCGTTGCTGAGGAACCTGGGCCTGGGGGGGAGGGCGTGTTGGCACAGGGGGGTCTCTTGTCCCCTGCCCCTCGACGCCGCTTCCTCTGTCGTGCAAGTCACATCTATGTCCTTGCTCCAGAGGGCCCCCACGGGGTTGTTTGCGTTTGACTGCTGGACGCCCCGGCTGACCGTGCCCCGCGCAGTGAGACAGCAGGACTGCCCGGCTGCATCGAAGCTGTCACCGCTCAGGGTGCCTGTCGGCAGGCCTTGCCCTCTCTCGGTGCCACCTTCTAACTGCCAGCCGCTCTGGCACCGAGCACATGCCCGTGGCTCTGTGGGAGCCGGCCTGTGTGGAGCGTGGCGTTGGGAGCGTTGGTAAGCAGAGACGTGGCCCGAGAAGATGGCTCCGGTTGGATGCCGGCGGGAAAGCTGAGCATTTTCACTCTGCCAAGCAGCGTGGAAAAGCCACGGCCAGTTCTCCCTGCTCCTCGAATGCTTCTTGCTGCCACTCCCATTTTCCTTGTTCCCAGCCGTCTGCGACGTCCAGTGGCATCCGAGCCTCCCACGTAGTCTGAACACTGGTTGCCTTAATCACCCCGTGTGTGGGGAGTGGCGCCCTGCCTGGCAGCATGACAGCGGGAGGGCAGGGAAGCGCCGGCATGACCCTCCGCTTTTCTCGCCTCCCCTCCAGCACTGTGTTTTGTGGAGCAGGCAGCACTTGGCCTGGAGCATTGTGCCCAGGTCATCTCGAGTGGACAGCCGTCCTGGACTGGCCCCGAAGATGGTTCTGGTGATGGGCACCCTCCATCGTGCCTCCCATGTCCGTCCTTCCGCCACCCTCCTGCCCTTGTTGGTCGGCACATCGCACCTTTTCCTGCCTGCTGTTCACGATCTCTCATTACCTCCGTTTGCTCCCGAACCCTGGCCTTTCGGGACAAGAGTGGGACAGAACTTGTGGACTCCTGAAAGCAGCTGCTGGGCTGGCGAGGGGCCCTTCCCCTCACAGTGGTTGTAGGACCAGCGTGGTTCCTTGCAGCAGAACGCAGGCCGAGGAAAGAGCAGGGCAACGGTCTGTTCCCCGGTTCGTGGCTCCTTTTAGTGGCCCTCGTTTTAGTAGCAGGAACAGGCTGGATTCTGTGGCGGGGAGTGGGAGGAAAGGATGTGCCAAAAATGCCAGGCCAGTGTGACTTGTCACAAAGCCAGGACATGCCTCAGTCAGAATTCACCCTCATGGGGACTTGTAGGCTGGCAACATGGCCTGGGTCCCTGATGACAAAACCTCTCTGGGTCTTGGGGTCCAGGGACTCTCCCTACCAGGGCCTGAGAACAGGCCTGCTTTTCAGCTGGAGCCTGCTGGTGGACCTCAGGATTTGAAGGGTCTCCTAGGTGAGACCACTGACCACCCACATGGGAGCACAGGTTTATCCTCAGACATCGTGGACTGGCGGTCCTGTCCCAGATCAGTGACTTCCTATGACAATGGTTGTTTCGGATCATATTGATCTCTCCTTTTCCTTCCTGCCCGGGCCATGTGTGACTTGAATCAGTTCTGATTCTGCCCGTCAGTTGTCCCCGTCACCAGGAACCTCCCACAGCCTCTGTCTTCTCTGGCGGGCTCTAGGGAGCCCACGTGTTCCTGATTTCCGGACCCCCTCTTGGGCTGTGGGGCGACGAGGACCAGAGGACCCATTCCACTTCCCCTGCTGCATGACGGTCAGGAGCTGGTCTGTTACGCCCCCATCCCTCTCCCCACCCCCAGTTACTTGTCCGTGTTTGCCATCTGTGCGCTTGTGCTCTGAGAATAAAACACCGGAACTCACTTGCTATCTTGTGTCCTTGGCTCGACTGGAGGGGGTGGGGAGGGGTAGGGTGACGAGGGCCTTGGGAGGGGGTCCTGCTTAGGTCAGGGTGAGTAGGCGCGGTTCTACTCAGATGCCTGCTCCAGGCTCGAGGGTGCACACCCTGCGGAGTTCACCTGGTGCTGCGGACCTGACCTGACCCCACCCAGAAAGGAGGGAGGAGTAGGGTTTGTGGGGAGAGTCAAGAAAGGATTTTTTTCTCCTTAAGGAAGCCTGTCTTCGTTTCTCGTGCAGGACTTACCCAAAGAGGGTGGGCTTCACAGAATCGTGTTCCTCAGGGTTCCGGAGGCAGACGCTGGAATTCAGGCCACTGGCTCTGGACTGTCCTCATCTGTTTCTCTGCCTCGACGTTTGTGACATCCCCACGCGGCAGCAGGCTCCCTCCTCTGTGCCTGCCCCGCGCCTTTTGTCACTCAAGTGATGGTTGAAGGCACAACCTGAAGATCCCAATGGGATCCCAGGCCCCAGACGCGGGCCCAGCCACAGAGGGAAGCATCCCTCCGCCTGCATGATTTCTGGGACGCACCCGTCCCTACCTCTCTGGGCTACATAGCCCTTCATGTACATCAAAACCAGGGTTGCCCCCAAACCTGCCACAGCTGTGCCCACCTCTCATCTCAGAGTGGCTGCATGCTCACCAGCCACTGGACCAAGGCTGTGCTTCCCTCTCCTGGAGGGCAGGTCTGGACCTCCGTGCTGCCCGCCGAGTCGCCCCCCAGTGGTCAGAGATGCTGAGGAACCATCTCCAGGTACCTGGGAGCAGCATCGCCGGCCTGGGGGCCGCCCTCCCAGGGCTCTAACCCCCTCCCTGCCTCTGGCACGTTGGGGCTGAAGTAGGGGACCAACCAGCATCCCTGCGCCGTCGGTGCTATTTGGGGTGCGTTCACCAGTGTGTGCCCTCCCTCACGCCCTGGGGACACGACTTCCGTCTCGTCGCCGTCAAGGCTGATCTGCAGGAAGTGCTCACGCCAAACTTGAGCCTTTCCTTCAGTGGGGACGGCACTGAAGTGCCCTCAAGAGCCCCAAGCAAGCCTGGGTGATAGCAGAAGGGGGCCCTGGGGCATGCAGCCAAGCTCATTGTGACCCGGGGAGTGGGTCCCTTAGTTTTCGTCTCCACACTCTGAACCCCCCTGGTGTGTGCTGCGCTGAAGGAACCCTCTGGTGGCTGGCTGTGACAGACCACGTATCCATCCTAAAGTCCCCAGGGGCCGACTCACAGGCAAGCTGTCCATCCTACGGAGCCACCGTGGTTTGAGAGCAATGAGAAGCCGTGTCTGGAGAGTCGCACGGTGCCCAGTGCCCGTTTCCCGCCCATAGCCTTGCTGCCCTGGGTCGGGGGTCCTCCCTGTCTGCTCCTTGGATGATCTTCTATCTGTCTGGGCAGGTCGTGTGACATGCTAACTTCCCTTCCTACATGCGAGAACAGGTGTGACATCCATCTTGTGTAGCGACAACTAAACCCGCTGGCCCCACCGACAGAAGACCATCTGCAGTTGCAGAATCAGTGGCTTTGAAAATCAGAGATACTTCTTTTCTCAGTTCTCGAGAGCGGAAGTCTGAACCAGGCTCCTGCCCGTCCCTTCCTTCTGCTTCCAGGCCATTCTCATCAGGTCCTTGCAGCCAGCAGCTCCCGGTGCCCTGCTGCACAGAGCTCTCGTTGCAGTCCCCACCCCCCAAATCTGATTCTGTCCCCAGGCCTCCACTCTGGGTACCACTCAGCGGGATTGGAGTTGGGACACCCCATTCTTGGATATGAGTTACCCTGGCATCATCTGCCAGGGGAGACAGGTGCAGGGTGACGACTTCAGTTTATCTTCGTGAGGGTGGGGACGTGACCTAATCTGTAACTGATAGGAAAGGAGAAGACACGACTCTGCAGGAATCACCGGGCTTCACTCCACCACTGGCCAGGCTCGGCGAGGAAGCTAGCAGGCTCATGAAGGCAGGGAAGGCTCGGCCCATGCTCTAAACCAGCTGCACCGGCCAGACAGCCTCAGGCCTATTCCACCCACCACAGCACGGTGCTTCCCAGGTATCCTCTGTTCCAGGCTAGACCATCTTCTTGGCTACAAAACATCCCTAGTAGGGGGAAAGAGGAGCTTATACCAAGGGTTCAAGTGAAAAATATTTGGAAATGAATATGGCAACGTGTACAATTATGCTTGATACAAATGATGTATTGAATGTTATAAGACCTGCAAGAGCCCCCCAAAAATCACTGAGAAAAAAAAATCCCTAGTATGCTTCCCAATGTTGAAACCCTAGTGTCTCGTCACTTGAGACCACAGGGAAACACAGCTTCAAATCATCACAGCTGGAAAAGCCCCATACCTGGAACCAAAAGCACACATGCAGGGACACACAGATACACGCAACCAATGAACACAAAACACACAAACTCTGGCTCCCAGCGGTCCTATGAGACAGGCTAGCACTGCCCTGTGGGTTTGAGAGACGACAGGAGGAGAAGGCCTAGTCATTCTTCGGAGCAGCTGGTGGTTTCAAACTGCTGACCTTACAGTTAGCAGCCGCAACCCGCGACTCCACCAGGGCTCCTATGGAGCTACCGACGGGTCACGCTGATCACAAGAGGGAAAAGGGAAACCGAGAGGCAGCCGAGAAGCAAGGCTGCTGGAGCACAGTGATGGCAGGGGCAGGGGCAGGGCTGCCCCGTTAAATGACACCTAAACCCAGCTGGTCCCACCCACGGAAGGCCATCTGAAGTTTCACTGCTAATGCACGTGTTCCAGGAGACAGACCTCAGGAGCCTGATAAAAACTAGAAGAAACAGCCAGGTAAGCTCAAAAGAGAAGAAAGGAAGAAAGATTTGAATGGAGGTGAATGAAACGGAAAAAACAGGTCAGCGGAAGCACAAGCTGATGTTTTGAAACCATCAACAAAACTGCTGGTACACGTTGAGCCAGTGGCAAAGGGGAGCATTTAAAAAAAGAAACCCTTTTTTCTTTCAAGTAACTAAAATGTGAAATGGAACTTGGGGTATGTGCCTTTCTCAAAGGGCTTGTCTGTGTCTGGGGGGTCCCACTCTCCATCCACCAGTGGGAAAGGGAACCCACAATGGGCAGTGACAGGCAAGGGTGGTGGCTGGCAGAGGCCGTGCTGGAGCAGACTGCTGACCTGGCTCCCCCGTCAGTCATTGGTCACACCCACCCTCCTCCGGGTGGAGTGCTGGGAAAGCACAGCCTGCAGGGAGTTTCACAGCCATTAAAAGGATGCTCAGGGCTTGTGAAAGCATTTTGGGTAATTATGGGAAAGGACTATGGTTCCATTCTAAATGCTGTTAAGTGAAAGCGAGTTTTAAAAAGCTCCCTTGCCTTTTTGGTTTCCCATCTCGGTAGGACTTTAACCTCGGGGTTTAGTTTCAAAGTGACTTTGAATTTTAACAGCTTCCTTCTCCCAGCACCACAAGTGCGGGAGGCATCGTGGTTGTGTGTTGGGCAGCTCATCGCAAGGTCGGTAGTTTGAAACCACTAGCCAATCTGGGGGGAGACAAGGCTTTGTAGTGCCCTAGTTACAGGGGAGGAAACTCATTCGGACAGTTTTACCCTGGCCTACAGCGTCTGCCTCAACCCCATGGCAGTGCGTTTTTTCCAGATAAAATGTTCCTCATAATATGCTCTTATCTGGGGGCTGAACTCGGGTGGTGTAGTGGTTGTGTGTGGGACTGTGGCCCACAGGGTTGGCAGTTCAAGTCCAGCAGCAGCTCTCAGGAGCAAGGCTGGGCCTCCTACTTCCCACCAGGGGGCAGTGATGCCCACACACACACACACACACACAAAAAGATACTACTACCGTATCTGTATTACAAGGAAATCTTTAAGAATGTGTATTCCAAGGCTGAGCCCTGGTGGCCTAAGTGGTTGAGTGCGGGACTGCAGCCCATGGGCTTGGCAGTTCAAATCCAGTGGCGGCTCTTAGGAACGCCACTGGGTAGCGCCCAGGACCACCAGAGGCAGTGATAAGCCTCTCCCCCCCCCCCCAAAAAAAAATGTGTATTCCATAAGACCATGTGACACACTTGTCATGGGCCCTGAGTGGTCACGAGTTAAGGAGCTCTGGTGGAGCAGTGCTCAGTGCCCCGTTCAAAGCCAACTGCCATTGGGGGAGAAAGACCTGGCCATCTGCTTCCAGGAGGATTGGGGTCCAGGACCAGCGAGTTATTGTTGCCATTCGTCGGGCCGTCAGGTTGGTGTGGCTCAAAGGGACCTGGAGGATAGCAGGATGCACACTGCCTGCTCCCCACCCTCTTCATTTGCTAGGACGCCTGAGCCCCCTGCTGCAGCCGCGTTGAGTCTCCCTCTTCGTGACTGGCCTCCCACCAAACACGGTGTCTTTTCTCAGGGGCTGGGCCCTCCGGCTAACGGGCCCAGAGTGTGTTGGACCATGTGTTGCCGTCCTCATCTTCCGGTAGCATTCTGGCTGGAGTTCCTCCCAGACTGGCCTGTCCTTCTGGCCGGCCGTGGTATCTTGACCCACACCAAGTCCAAAGGCACCCCCTTTCCTGCAGCCTGCCTTGTTTACCGTCCAGTCCTCATGTTTAAGTGAGGCGGGCGAAGATGCCAGGGCTCGGCTCAGGTCCACCTTGGTCCTCAAAAGGACAGTTCACGAGGCCTTGCAGAGCAGATTTGGCCAAATTGACTTCTTCCTTTTTAAAGAACCTGGTATTGTAAATTAGGCGATGGTTTACATTTCAGATCGCCTTGGTATTCAACAGCTTAACCCTTCACTAGCCGCCCCTCCGAGAGCTTCCACCTCCCTGGACCCTTGATTTCCCTTCTCCCACTTGTGGACTAGCTTCCATGTTGTCCCACTTAACGCAGTCTAGCCTGTGGCTCTCTCTTCCCTCGCCACTTTCTGGACCATTGCTCCCATAAGCCTTGATTGTGAATCCAAACAGAACGAGATCTGGACCATCTCAAGTTCTCCTGTCCCGTGTCTGATGAGTTCGGCCTTGGAGACCTTTACGGGGCAGTTCCACGATTCGAGTGGCTCGCTGTGGGGGAGAATCAGCCATGGGGCGTCGTCGAAGCCTGTTCACCTGTTTTGGCACTTTGCTCCCCAGCCCTCCTCTAGACAAAAGGCAGTTGCCTCGCAGCACAAACCACAACTTGATCAAAATAAGGATAGCTTTAATGTGGGTATATTGTTTCGGCTCTATTAGTATATATTAGACACTTTCAGACTGAGACACCACGACTTGACTTTCACCGAGAAGCCCCGAGGGTCTGGCATCATGGTCAATGGGAAGGCTGGAACCCGGCACACAGTCCTCCTGGGCGGCGTTTTCAGAGTGCACGTTAGGCCCCACGATAGATGGTCACCTCCACAGACAGTGCCTCTGTGTACACATCTCACCAGGGAATAAGAAGACAGGGCAGTTTTCCCTCTCCACCCACCAAACGACCCCTTCCTCAGTAACCTCACAGCAACCTGGCGCCTCTCCCCTCTCCACACAACCAGAGCAGCGGGCTCACAAAGCCCCCACCCGGGAGAGCCACAAAGGCACGAGACAGCCAAACACCAGCCTGGGCTTGGGGTTTTCACCTTGGCCCCACTTCTAATTAGAACAGAATTAACCCCCGTCTTAGACTGCTGAGGGGAGAGTCTTCCTTTCCTGTGCGCATGTTTTGACACACAAGCGGAGCTCTTCAGATCATCTGGGCGAGGATTTGGCAGAAACACAACAGTTATCACGTTGGAAAAGAGAACAGGTTCGTGTTTTAGAACGGGGCAGTGGGACAGCCTCACTCCAGTTTCTCGTCTCCTTCCTCCACGTCTTTCAGGCTGAGCACGTCCAGAGACCCCTTGCCCTTGGTCTCCTTTTTGATGAGCTCATCTATCTCCCGGAAGCAGCCAGGGTCAACCAGACACACCTAGAACAGGGCGTGGAGCGTTAGTCACACAGTTGCACATAAACACGCATTGCTTTCTGGGCATCTGTCAGGCTATATCCCAGCAGAGAAAGGAAAAGTGCTGGGCAGCAGGCCTGCCTCTAGTCCTCTCTCTGCCTGTCAGCACCCGGAGGAGGGCAGGCTCACAACAGATAGACCGATCCAGGGTCCTCGGGAGCACATGGCAGGCGCAGATGGACTAGAGAATGGTGATCCTTTTAATGTTGGATTTTACAATGCAGTGAAATCATCTCTATCTCGGTTCCAAGAAATTGGAAGGTCAATTCATCAACTTTATGGAAAGTTCTGGGGACTATTTTAGGCCTGCAGAGAAGTCAGATGTGTTGTTTCCCGTCTAAAGGGAACATTCCTGATGATCAACAATTCCCACAGCTCCGTTCTATTGAGCAGCTTCCCCACCCTCAAGACTGACTCCTTTTCCCCCCTTGGAGATGTGGGGTCAGGCTCCAAGCACAGGGAGAGTCCAGTGATGCTGTAAAAGGCTCTCTGGCAAAGTCAGCTGACCAGTTCTGATTTTTACTTCTCTTTTCCAAATGAGAGAAGCCTCATTAGAAAATGTTTTCACATCTCAAATGAACAAACAAAACTGTAGCGTGTAGACTATAAAAACCAGCCGGGGGTTCTAACTGGTTTGTACTCGTTTCAGTTTGGGCTCAGAGAAGCGTAGCAGAGTGGGATTTGTCAAAGCGGGGTTGCTAACTGGGATGGGGGAAATCTCGGGGTCAAAGCTCTAGGACGGGAGGCCCGGAAGCCCGTGGCTGATGCTGTGTCACTGCAGGGGCTGGGGAGACCAACCACACTCCAATGGCGTGGTTGGCTGATCCGGGCACTGTTTCCAATTCTGCTGTGCAACGCATCTGGCTGCCACGCAACACTGGCTGCACATGTTTTCCCAAGAGGGTGATGACGTGCTACCCATCTGGTTTACCATATTAAAAATACTGGGGTCTGCTCCGGTGTCCCATCACTGAGCAGGGCCGGATCTGGTCTAAAATGAACTGATCACAATTTTTTTAAAAAGGGGGGGGGAGGGAAAGGGGAGGGTTTTTTTTTAAAAGGGGCTTGTATCAAGGGCTCAGGTGGAAAATATTGGGAAATGTATGTGGAAATATGTGTGCAAATGTGCTTGATACAAATGATGTACTGAATGTTGTAGTAGCTGTAAGAGCCCCCAATAAAATTAAAAAAAAAATTAAAAAAAATAATAAAATAAAATGAACTGATCACAGTGTGCTTACACTAGCTCTACTTAGAGCTCGACATTGTAGTCTAGGACTAAGAAAGATGTTACCAGAAGCAGTTCGTTGTTCGCACCTTTCAGCTGTTTGTTAACTTTATAATAGGAGAATAAACTATGTTGGTGGCACGGAAGCCAAGAAAGAAAAATGTGTTAATCTTACAATTTCTAACTGCTGACCGTAGTCTTCACTCTCTATGACCTTGATCAAGGGCTTGAGCTTCTCTTTCAGCTTCTTGCCGTCCCCCACGGGAAGCAGGAAGCGCAGCCGCATGTGAGCACGCTCGATCTTCATGGTCTCCTTCAGCTGCTTGATCACCTCCAGTGCCTGCCGTGACAGGAGGGAGACGCTGGCAGTCCCTGACCAGCTCTGCCACACCCTCACAGGGCCCTCAGACCACAGTCGGGCTTCATGGGATCAGGCCTTATTCCTGGGTGGAACCCCAGCCCCCTTCCCCATCCCGCCCAGTCCTAGGAATGCAGCCAAGGGACAGGAAGACACAGCACCTGCCTGCCAAGAGCAGCGAGCATGTTTCAAAGCAGCATTGTTCCCAGTGGCAACAAAGTGGAAACGCCCCAAGAGCCCTGGCCAATGTGGGATCCCTCAACAATGGCCTATCACTCGGCTCCGAAAAGGGCAAATGGGCTGAGCCCCGGGGGCGTCAATGGTTGAGTGCGGGACTGCACCCCGCGGGCGTGGCGGTTCAAATCCAGCGGCGGCTCTCAGGAGCAGCGCTGGGTAGTGCCCACGACCACCAGAGGGCAGTGACGCCCCCCCCCCAAAAAAAACAAAAACAAAAACAAAAAGGCAAACTTGACATGGATGGACTTAGAAAAGCTCTGCTCCATGGAAGAAACCAGACATAAAAAGGCAACATAATGTCTGATTCCACTCTCAAAACTTAAAAACCAACCAGCCAACCAACTACATAGGACATGTGGCCATCAGGTTCATTCCAACTCTAGACCAATCTGCGGCGACAGAAAGCAGGACATGTGACAGCCAGGGCCCAGGAGGAAGAGGGGGCTAGGCTAATGGGCACAGGCTTTCTCTCTGGAGTAGCAAAGCTCCAGTGAGGCAGTGGGCAGAGGTGCAAAACTCTGACAATACTGACACGTACAACTTGAAAGGGTGACCTTCAGGGTGAGTGAGTTAGAAACAGAAATGACTAGGCTGAGCCCCGGTGGCCTAAGTGGTTGAGTGTGGGACTGCAGGCCCATGGGCTTGGCGGTTCAAATCCAGCGGTGGCTCTTGGAAGCGGCGCTGGGTACGCCCACGACCACCAGAGGGCAATGATGCCCCCCCCCCCAAAGAAATAGAAACGACCCTGTACAAATCGAGGTGTCATCCTTAAAGGCTTGTTCTGGATCATTTGGCTGAAAATGGGACTCTTAGGTGGTGCTGGGTTAAAAACAACCCCCCACAAAAAAACAATGCCAGCACCCCTCTCTGCGGCCCATCGGTGCCTCCCTCAAAAAGGGCATAAGCCGAAACGCTGGGGCCCTGCCCAGCCCCCTCAGAAACCTCCGCCTCGGGGGGCGCCTTGCTCACCTGCTGCTTGGTGCTCTTGTTGGTTTTGACGGAATAGTGGAGGTCCTTCATGGCCCGCTCGATGAGGATGACGGTGTAGGGCCGCTTCGTTTCGGGGTTCACACATTTGTCGGCCACGATCGTTGCAATGTCCCGGAACATCTGCTCCAGCTGGGTGTGCCTCTCTTTGTCAGACACTTGAACCTCGCCTTTCATCAAAATCTTGGGGGGGGGAGAGAAGAGTTCATCGTCCCTTTCAGCTGTGCACTGTTGGCCAACCACCCCCAGGAATGACTCCGTGGGAAGCAGATGGATGCGCCCCACAGCCCGTGCTCCCAAGATCTCCCTCACCCAGGACGCCCTGGGGGGGGGTCGGGGGGCGGGGCGGGGCAACGGCACCTCCAACAAAGGTCCCAGGAGTCACAATCCTGAAACCCTTTCCCCGGGACCAGAACCCTTAAACAAGACGTGTGGGTCACTTTGTCGAAGGGGGCTGCATTTCGGGCTTTGGCACAGGGGCAGCACGGGCCTGAATGATTACAGGCGACGCCGTGCGGGCTCACGAGCTGCGGGAGTGAGTGAGACGGGCCTTCCGGGCAGCACCCTGGAGCGGGACGTGACCGCAGGCGCCCACCTGCTTACAGATCTCCGTCTGGTCATCGGTCCCGAAGGCACTGACGAGGTCTTCCTTCTTGGCCACCTGGCCTTTCGAGACATTGACAAACACCGAGTGGGTCTGCAGAACCTCGTCCAGGTCCTTCTCCCTTGGGAGAGCGGGAGAGAAGAGGCCCAGTGAGCAACTTGGGAGGCCCAGGCGCCCATTGGCGTGGGGACGCCACAGGGCAGGGCACGAGGGACACCCCTTAGGGGCAGCCCGTGCAGAGGACACTCGATGAAAACGCCCACTGATATCGGACTTTCGCCAGGGAGGCAGCCCTGCTGAGTGGTGTGAGTCACGTCCCACGTCCCACGCCGGACTGCTGAGCCACAGGGGCGGTGCCAGGGCCGGGCACGGGAGAAAGAGGCCCAGAAGGAAACCCAGAGGGAAGTTCCCCGTCCCAGAGTGCGGCTGCGAGTGGGAATCGACTCGTGGCCGTGCGCTCTGAGCTTTCCCGAGTGGCGGGCCGGGGCAAGGGCGCGTGTGCGAGGGATCAGGGCGTGCCCGCAGGGCCGGCTGATGTCCCTAGAGGGCAGAGGCGAGTCCCCGCGCACGCAGGGCACACCACGGGGCACAGCGGGTTGGGTTCGGCTCGGGTCCCGGGCCGTCAGGGGCGCCCTCAGCCGGTACGTGTAGGGAAGGTGAAGCTCCGCGCTTTGCTATTTCGGAAAAGGAGCCTCCACTCACGGGGCTGCTCGGCGGTCTCTCCGGACCCCCACCACGCGAACCAGCCCACGGCCCCGACTCCACTCCGACCGCGCGGCCATCGCCGACAGCGCGGCTCCCGGCACGGAGGGACGACCCCCGCCCCCGTTCCCTTCTTCCCGACGGGACGCACCCAGACCCCCCCCGGCGCCGCTGCGCCCGCCCACTCACACGCCGCTCCGCCAGCCGACGACCTTGTTTTTGTAGCAGGCGATCTCGAAGCGCTTCCCGGCGCGCTTCATGCGCACCACGGCCACGTTGGTGAGGCGGATCTGGTTGGTGGGGGTGAAGATGGACATGGTGGCTGCTCACTGGCCGCGCGTCCCGAGAACCAGGCTGAGCCGACTCCGCTCCGAGGCTACCGGCGCCGCTCTAACGTCCCCGCCGGGGCCACTAACGATCGCGAATCGCGCGGCCCCGCCGGCCGCCGCAGTGCACCGGGTGCCTTACCGCGCAGGCGTCAGGCGGCCGCCCGCCCCGCCCGGTGAGGAAGAGCGAGCCACTACGCCTGCGCCGCGGGGGCTTTTACGACAGCACGCCGTGCCGTAAAGGGGAGCGGCTTTGCTTTACGGGAGGGCGCGGCGAGATTCGGCCGGAGTTGCGCAGCCTCGTACTGGCGCTCAGCATTCCGGCCCCTGCTTCCGGTCGCGGGGGGTGCTCTCCACCTCCTGCCTGTGTCAGCAGCACCTCCTGGCTCAGAACCACCGTTCCACCGGGGCCCCTGCTAGCCACGAGCAAGCTTGGAGCCTAAGAGTCCTCTTCTTTTAAGGTGACCAGGCGACCTGCTTTTTAACAATTTGTCCTGCGTCCCGTGGCGTTTTAAAATCAAATAAATATATTACAATACGATCTTTGCGTTCTATGAGCATTTTTGTTGCTCCATATAGGCCAAATTTTTAATCAAGAATTTCCCCATCCCCGCCGTCAGTGGTGTCCTGCTTAAAATCTGCTTAAATGAAAGTGAGATTGTTACAGACGGCTAAACTGTTAGCTACCCAGGAGCCACTTTAGAACTAGGCCAGACGGGCTGAGCCCCGGTGGCGTGGTGGCTGAGTGCGGGACGGCGGCCCACTGGCTTGGCGGTTCAAATCCAGCAGCAGCTCTCCAGGAGCAAGGCTGGGCCTCCCACTCCCCCCAGAGGCCAGTGATGCCCCACAACAACAACGACAACAAAAAGAACCAGGCCAGCTGAAACTATGGCTGAAACAGGTGCAGTAACTGGCCGCCCTTGAATGTCTGGGCCCCCATCTGTGGGCGTCAGAGCGCCAGGACCTGGGATTCCGGGAGATCGCCCCACACACTGTGCTCCCTGGGACGAGCGCAGATGTGAAGGCCAACTGCAAAAATTCTGCTTCTGTAACTGCTCGCTTGCCTAGCTGCCGACATAAGTTTGTTTGTTCAGCCCAATAAAAACCCCAGCCTGTAAACCATCGTGGCCGCCTCTCTCTCTCGAAGGATGGACCCTCCATAATACTTGGTCTCTCTCGACTTTCGCGGGTCTTTCTTCTTTTTCCTTCTTTGTTTTTCTCTTTTAACTCACGTCACTGAGTTGTTCTTGTCCGGCAAAGTGTAATGAGATGATGCAGCGTCCATCCTGATTGGCTGATTTTGAGAAGTGTGATGTTTTTGAAGTTGACTCTGGTTTTACCTGTTATGGCATACACCAGACTCCATTTCTGTTTATGATGGCCGAGTAATATTCCACAGTATGAAAATACCACATTTTGCTTTGCCCATTCATCTCAGAAGTAAAGACGGTGAAATTGTGTCATACCATCTTTTTTAAACAAAAATGTGAACTGGGTAGTTTTCTGAGCAAGTTAAACATCATGTTCTAACATTAATTGCATCCCCTTTCACCTAACAGTACATCACTTGTTCTCTGGGAGCCACTGTCTCTCCCGCCCCCCCCACCCCATTCCTTCATCTTATCTCAGAGCTTTGTTTTGGAGTTAATGTGGCTCTCTTGTTTTCTCAGGGTCAACTGTTCTGAGGAGTATGTTCACAAGTATTCTGTTTCACTTTACAGACCTGTAGACCTTTGTTCTGTTTGACTTGCAAGGTGATGACTCAGGTGGCTGCAGTGCCAGGTTTGAAGTCTGGCACTTTTTTTTTTGCTTTTTTTTTTTTGGCATCACTGCTCTCCTGGTGGTCGTGGGAGCTACCCAGAGCTGCTCCTGAGAGCAGCCGCTGGATTTGAACCGCCAAGCCCACAGGCTGCAGTCCTGCACTCAACCACTTTCGCCACCGGGGCTCAGCCCGAAGTCTGGCACTTTTGAAGACATTTTATTATTCCAAATTATGTTCTGTACTCCGCCCCCCCCCATTCTGTTGAGGACAGTGGTTCACAACCTTCCTATGCCAAGACCCTTTAATACACTCCTCATGTTGCGATGACTCCCAACCATAAAATTATTTCATTGCTACTTCTTCATTGTCATTTTGCTACTGTTATGAATCGTCATGTAAATACCTGATGCAGGATGTATTTTCATTGTTACAAATTGAACATAATTAAAGCTTAGTGATTAATCACAAAACTATATGTAATAAATTGTGAAACAAATAAATGAAATTTTGTCTTGAAGCATGGTGTAGCATGGGTAACAGTTTTAATGTAACAACAGTAAACTACATTGCTACATTTTGCAACAGAATGTGTAAAAAGTCAACGTCAGTGCAAAGGTTGTTCCTAAGACCATAGAAAATAGGTGTTTTAGGATGGTCTTAAGCGACCCCTGTGAAAGTGTTGTTTGAACCCCCAAGGGGGTCATGACTCACAGGTTGATAATAGCTGGTCTAGGAATATCAGTGGTTACAGTTGTAGCCAGACACCATGTAGTTATTTGGTTTCAGTTTATAAAAGGCTACGGAGTAGTGGTTAGGAGTTGGGCTGTGAGCCTTAAGCTCCCAAGTTCAAAACCACCAGCTGCTCCTTTGGAGAAAGGACTTTCTACGCCTGTAAAGTTACAGCCTTGGGATTCTGCTGGAGCAGAGCTGCACAGTCTTATTATAGGGTCACTGTGAGCGAACATTGATTTGAGTTATTATTATTTTTTAATGAATGGTAGTGGCAGTCCCAATTCCATTTGCAGAGTTCCTACATAGATTAAGCTTCTATTGAATTCTTTCCGATCTTTCATCAAGGATGTAGATAATCTTCCTCTCAGGAAAGTGCCGTGGAGAGTGGAGTGCTCTCCAGCCAGTCCAGCTAGTGGCAGCCTTTCTCTTAGGGGCTTGCCTAGCTGTGTTCCTGATGGAGGTCACTGTAGTGGTGACCATCTAGGGGGGAGGGTCACATAGTTATGAGTCAAGCCCTGTCAGTCTTAACTGCCTTGGTTGGAAGACTCTGGACCGATAGAGAGTAAGTTTTTCTATTTTACAATATACATTATGACAATCACCTAATCTGGTATCGATTGAGGATTAAGAGTGTAGGGATAGGGTCTAGCCTATCAATCTGCAGATAGGCAATGAGACCTCTGTGTGCGCATGTTTTTTTTTTCCTTGAGAATTCTGGGAAATCCAGTCATATTTCCCCATTGGAAATGAGAGACTTACAACTCAGTCCCTTGGAGACATTGCAGCTGACAAGACACACGACAGCCTGCTGATAATCCCTGAGCCATGGAAACTGGAGGAGTCATGGGGAGAACCCTGCCAACACTGAGACGCTTCTACCGCCACTGGATACACAAGTCTGATCCACTGGCCTTAATCATCCTGGTGTCATTGCATGCGCTTCGTGAATCTGAAGAACATATGGGCTAAGATTGAATTTATGACCTTGGACTGGACTGGGCTGGGATGTTTTCTCAATGTTCAATTACTCTTGTATGTAAGCCTCTTTCTTATTCACTTATGCATGTTTATGAATTTGTTTCTCTAGACTAGCTGGACTAACACATACATGTTGCAATCATGGTCCGATTTCTGCTTCTGTAGCCCTGCCTGTGACTGAACGCCTTGATCTGCCACTGATTATGCTTCTGTAACAATTTCCTTTGCCCACCTAGGCCTTTTATTCCCTCCTCCCCCCCCCCCCCCAATCACTGTCCTGGTGGGAGTAGGAAGCCCAGCTTTGCTCCTGGAGAGCTGCTGCTGGATTTGAACTGTCAACCTGGTGGGCCACAGTCCCGCACACAACCACTGCGCCACCAGGGCTCAAATTCCATGCCTTTTTTTTGGGGGGGCCTCACTGCTGGAATTGAACCTCAGTCCCAGTGGGCCGCAGTCCCGCGCACAACCACTACACCACCGGGGCTCAG